>CAHIKZ030002041.1:0-2500 GCA_903632075.3 Acanthosepion pharaonis | reverse complement strand
GCAGCATTTTCACTAGTGGAAAAATAACAATTTTAATTGAATGTTGAGAATTTTGTTTTTTGTTTTTACTTCATTCAATTTTCTTGGATTTTTTAATTATATTCATTTCTAAAATACTGGGATGGAGTTAGCATTATTTGCATTATTTACATTCGGACTAATATCCTCATCTTTTGTTATTAATCGCAACGTTTCGCTGTTTCCTTTAAAATTCTTCAGGTATCAGCCGATCCCATGAGACAATAATCCAGAAAATTAAATCATTGATTTGTAATTTGTGGTATAGTAATTGTAATCAGTTTAGCTCGTGACACTTGAGACGCATGCCCAGACACCCAGACTCGATGGGGATAATTCCCTACGGAGCAAATAACTGAGCAGAACAACAAAACAATAAAAAAGCACTAAAAAACACACACACACACACACACACAACACATAAAGATGAGAAAGAGACAGCAGAATAAAGAGTTTTTGTATATCGCAGATTTTATAAAGGGGTCTAGTTCGAAATACCCTGACGATTAACTGAATCGACAGGCGCATGAATAAGACACGTTGTGATGGTAACTAACAAAGATTCTAGGACATTATTATTTGTAAAAATAATATTAAAGAAAATGTTTCTTCTTTTAATAAAATGTCACCTCTGAAACAGAACACCCGAAGTTCATCTCCATTTATATATATATATATATATATATATATATATATATATATATATATATATATAAACTGATGATTTATTTGTTATTGCAGAAATGTGACAGGCGTTTTAGTAATCTAACACAATTATTAATTTCCCTGTTGTTGATATGCAATAAAATAATCTATCAAATGATGGCATACCATAACGTCAAATGACAAGAACGACACACCGTAAAAAGCCAGTTAGTTGGACACACTGTTGAATTTTCTTTTGTCACTGCATCATTATTATTATTATTATTATTTTTTATTATTTTACAAATTATTTTATTATTATTATTATTATTATTATTATTATTATTATTATTATTCCTTTGATCTCTGGTGTATAATCATTTCTTTCCGGGTCCCAGAGAGATCTAATTTCAGAAATGGCAATATGACATAATCCACTGTGCGTTTGAAACAAAACAAACAACAAAAAACTAAGATCAATACATTTTACATAGATAAAGGTTTATTCTTCTTCTTCTTCTTATTATTATTATTATTATTATTATTATTATTATTTGTGCATGTTATGATGTTATGTTTCCTGCTTTTGTATCCTGTTCAGCTGGATCCAAACTATAGTCCTTAGACATACAGGAGAATCAATTTAATTGATAGCACTTTTGTTAGTTTATTGATATTCCTAGTAGATATTACCTGGGACATTATTGTTATTATTATTATTTAGTGTTTTTCTCATGTTTCCCAGTGCTTTGATACTATTGGTACAGTCTCAAACATTGGTCCTTTAGGATCTCCATCCTTGTATTTGGGCATTTAATTGATAATTTTCAAGGTTTTTAGTAATGATACTGCTATTCCTATAGGGCGATTTTCTGGGATTTCTTGTATGATAATGTCAGGTCTGTTGGCTTTTATTTCACTGTCAGTTTGAATTGGCTTGTCCCATTCCTTTTATTTTGGGTAACTGTATCTGGTTGGTGCTCATACTATCTCTCAGTGGTTTCATTTTGTCTTCTTTCATATCTTCCAGTGTTGTTATTATTATTTCAATTTCCTATAGTATTTAGACAATTACCTCTCTGCGGGAAGATCTAAGGTAGGTAGTGGTTTGCTGCATGATATGATTTACTGCATTTTATGATTTGTTTATCTAACTCCAATAACATCACCAGAATTACATTGACAATTTCTTCTTAGTGATGAGCTATTACAGGACAATTTTGCATTTCCCTTAAGTTGGGGTTTCCGGCATTTCTTCAATGTGCTCTCGTGTTCCTTTTTTGTCATTCCAAAGCGCACCTACTATGACTGGTACTATTCTTGTTTATTTCTTTATGTTTCAATTTTTCTAGTTTTTTTTTATACAAAGTTTTTCAAATCCTTGGTTGCTATGTTACAGTCCGCTGAGCAAACCATGTCAATTAGTAGGCAAGTTTTCCTTTCGGTTTTTACAATTATGTCCGGCCTATTTGCTTCAATCTTCCTGTGTGTAAAGATGGTGTAATCCTATAAAATTCAGATGTATCCTATTACTGTAACCGGTGTTGGGTGATGCTAAATGCAAAGAAAAGGAGGAAAATCCCGAACATTTTGGAACGGGAAACAACCTGGCTAAAAAACATTACTAAATAAGGAAAAGTCGGATAATGAGATTATGTTTTGCAAATCTCTCTGTGTAGTAGTAATCGTAGTACAGTTCCCATGCCCTGAAGAGCCACGGGATTGCTTTGGTATAGCCACCGGGTTTGCTTGGCATAGCCACCCTATGTTCGCCAGTTGTTCTCATTTCTACTTGTCTATCTAATTTCCATACGATACTACAGAGATAAAAAAAAAA
>CAHIKZ030002040.1:192500-344195 GCA_903632075.3 Acanthosepion pharaonis | reverse complement strand
CATTGTTGAAAATGCTTGCTCACATTTGTCATTTCAGCAGACTTTTCTCTTCTAGAAAATTAATAGTTTTTTGAATTTCAAAAATCTGCTCAGAATGTGATTGAGAAAAAGGAAATCAATTACTAATTATTATACTGTCACATCTTAACAGTTATAACTTGTCTTGATTTCTTCCTTTTCCTTAATTACATATTTTTCTGTAACTTAAAAACTATCTTCAGTATTTTTTTATTTCACTCTGATGTTGTCTTTTATAGTATCCATTAAGATCATGTCTCTTATTCAGTAAAGAAACATTTTCACAACATACAATGTTTTTTCTGAAGGATTTGTAATAAAGAACAACTGATTTTACCATTGTTATTTGAATTCAAATTTATTATTATTTTCTGTTTTTCCTCTTGCTTTATGATGGGTAACTGAATTTATAAAAAAAAAATTTAAAAAATACAAAACTGCAATTATTAAAGAAAGCACAACTCACTTGGAAAATGAATGGCAAAAATCACTGAGATGTAAAGCACTATATCTAATCATTTTGGCCCATTCGTCATGGGTTGGCCTTCCTAGGTTAACTTCAATGCCTGAATATAGATATTTGTATATCATCTTCCTAAATATTAATCATTTGGGAGACTTTAGCAAAATGAATTAAGCTGTAAATGTTAATTAACGTTATAGAATTAGAGAAAGATAAAGACATGTATTTACCTTTTGAAATACATTTCAGCATCTGAAGCTTCAATTCTTCTGCGAGAGGCGTGGTTAGCATAACAGTTAAGTGCTTCAAAGAGATTATCAAAGAATCGATCTGATCTATAAAAAAGAAATAAATTGTCATTGGAGTAGAAAATGCAACAGAAACTTTAATAAATATCAATAATCACTTTCCTAGTCAGTGACAGTGCATTCAACCAAGCTATAAAAATTTCAAAATTACAGCTGAACAGAAAGATTTTAGAAGTAAACAGAACAAGATCATTTAATATTTTCAATTGCACTTTACAATTTCCAAATCTTTAAATGATTACTAATTAGGAAAGGAAAACTAATAAATATCTATGACAAATTAAGGATCCTTTTTAAATTAATTTTCATCAATTACTTTCTACTATACACAAACATAATTGAAACTTGTGGCCAGCAGATGAATGAAATGATAAAATAAATTAAATAAAAAAAATAAAAAAGTGTGTGTGTATTATACTGAACATCATATGATAAACAACTCAAACAACCAGTAGTTTATAACAAATTGAAATACTTACATTTTTCCTAACTCTGGTAAACAAGCAGGAGGGATTTTAAGTCCAGAATAATGATTTATAAGAAGACTGGTTACTTTAGGAGGAATGGTGTATTTTTTAAGGCGATTATTGATTTTATTCCTGGAAGAAAAAAAAAATAAAATAAAAAAAAAAATAAAACAAGTATTAAATTATAGTTGCATATATTTTAATTTTTCTAACAAATCAACTTACAAACACAATGAGGAATACATCAACTAATGCCTGAATAATAGTTTAAGAATGAATATGCACAACTCCGAATGATACATAGAATGTACAACTAAATTATGATACACAGAAAATAGGTGAATGCATAAGTAAATAGATCATTGTCTAAAGCTTAATGAAGAAAAAAAAAGAAGCATTATTTTACACAACAAACTTTTCAACATTAGTGCATTATTAATTCAATGGTGAATACTAATCAAATAGATCAAACATAAAATGAAGATATTAGATCAAAATTCAGTTAATAACTGTATCAGGATGCAGATTTAATGTACTTTCATATATGTATAATCATCATTAATTTTGTTTAGTTTTTCTTTCATCTTATTTTTGGTGCTTTTCATTGCAATATAATTATTTATTCTGCAAGGTGAATCCAAAGAAGTATCGTGAACTGGAGAGAAAAAAAGTTGCCTCTAATGAAATTTTAACTTCCATCCACAATCCTTAGGAGGTTATCTGGCATAGATAACACCATACTAATTTAGCTACAGAGCCCTATCAGCAGGTGAAATTTAAATTTAGTCACAGAGGAATGTACAAGTAAAAAAAAAAAAAAAAAATGAATGTATGTAACCATTACCTTACTCTTTCTCTTTGTACCATATTAAGTAAATATATATTGGTTGTTCAACATGAAACTGCCAATTTATTTCAGAAAAAAATCAATTGAAAAATTTGCAGAAAAAAACATTTATTTAATCCAAAAATCCTTTATCTTTTGTACATTTACTCCATCTAAGTAACAAGTCATTAATTCCCTTCTAAAATTCATTTAAAGAACATGTAATTCATTGAATGTTTTTCCAGTTTTATCTAATGTGGAAAGTTCCTGCCTGTAAGGAATCATAATTTATGAGATTTCTAGGAATAATCAAAGTAATTTAATCCAACAGAGAGAGCGATACAGTGGCAAATTACAGTAAAATCTCCATCTTTATCATATTATCAAGCTTTCTTTCACTCTTAAATGATTTAAAATGGTTCCAACAAATACACTGAAATCTGCCAAGTTCTCTGACCAAAGTTATGAGATTTTTTTAATTTTTTATTTTTATTATTTTTTTTTTTAAACATAGCTTTCACATTTTCATTGTTAATTGGTTTTGGCTGATCACTTCCTTGATTTTTTCAACCAAAATTTTAATGTGTAAACTTTTTAATAAAAGCAAAACTGTACTGTTATTTCCCTTATGGTATTGTGCCTAAATAGGCAATTTATATTCCTCAGTTTCGGTTCTATTAAAGGTCAGCTTGAAATCATACAATATGAAAATAATAAGTTGACATTTTATATGTTTGCATAAAAATGTAATAAATGCAAATAATAATATATACACCAAACTGTTATACTAATGTAATAAAATAATATTTTCAACAAATATATAATCTAAAAATGAAATATCAGTTAAAAAAAAGTATCATTTTAAAAGTAAAAAGCCAAGCTTAAATTTTTTTATTTTATGTATGTATGTGTGTATATATATATATATATATATATATATATATATATATATGATAGATGCAAATGTAAAAGAATGAAAAGAATATAAATTCAAATATTCATAACATTAATTTAAAAAAGGGCTCAGTACAAGAGTAAAGCAATAAATATTTATTATAAAATGTTACACTGAAACATGCAAGTTACCACAACAAAAATGCATATTTGTTTTGACATCCAAAAATATCTCATCAGGTATGCTCTGTTTATAATAAATATTTACTCAAATATTTGAATCTATAAAAAGAATGTATAAACAAAAAAATTGTCTTAAAATAATTGTTGGACTTTGTCCATTTCATAATGTGTGACATCATTTGTTTAGATTTGATACACCATGAACAGATATGAATGTACGTGAGAGATTCATGGAAGATTGAAATTTAAATACAGTAAATTCGACCTTGCTGACCAAATATTCCTCTGTGGCCAAATCGGTAAAGGCATGTCAAGCTAAATGACAGTTCTGTATAGGGTACAGGTTCAAATCAAATCCTGTTGGAGGACAAATATTTTCTGTGAAAGTTTCTCGGACATTCAGGCCAGTAAATGTTGTTTAATACTGTTTTTATAAACAGAGCATTTACTCTAATATTTGTATCTATAAAAATAATGTATAAACATAAAAATGTCTTTTATATATATATATATATATATATATATATATATTAGATGGGATCAAATATAGAGGAATCTGACCAAATAAGATAAAGAACAAATAGGAAACATTTATCAATCTAACATGTTTACTTTTATTAAAGCTTCATCAGACTGAGATATGAGATAAAAAAAAAAAAAAGGAAAAGAAATTGATATTTTTAGTTCTGTGTTTGATTGATTTTCATTGGCCAATCATGTGTCATGTGCATTTGACTCTTTTCAACTAACATTAGTATTATTTGTCGTGTTCTGAATACAAGGATAGATGATATATCCATCCAAAGTTGCAAGAAATTAACTGATTCCAAGCCTACCTGAAAAACTAAATATTGCTATATGCAAAACTGACAAACTTTTTTATATATTTAAATGCATATAGCAATAGTTACAGTTTTTCAGGTATGCTTAGAATCAGTTAATTTCTTGCAACTTTGGATGGATATATCTATCCTTGAATTCAGAACACCACAAATTATACTAATGTTAGTTTAAAAGAGTCAAATGCACATGACTGGCCAATGAAAATCAAACACAAAAGTAAAAACACCAGATTTTTCTTTCTTCTTTTTCACCATATCTCAGTCTCTAACAAAGCTTTAATAAAAGTGAAACATGTTAGATTGTTAAACATTTTGTATTTCTTCTTTTTATATATATATATATATATATATATATATAAAATTTTATTTATTGACCAAACTATTAGGCAGCAACTACACCAAATGCAGAACCAAAAAATTTCTTGTTTATTAAGAATTACAAAAGAATTGAAAAGAATGACAAATGAAAAATGGTAACTTACTTCCCGAGGCTCCTCCTGGCTCTTTCTGAAATTTCACTAGGTCCTTCTTGAGGCTTTAAATAAAATCATCATTTTCAATTAAAAATTTAAAAAAATAGAAGAAATCATTAAAAAGAAAATTAATAATATAAGAATACGACTAGAGTTGTCTCCTGAGTGTCCTCAGGTTCTTCTGTTCAGATATAACCATAAACTACTTTTTCTGGGCAATTTTTGCAAAAGAAATCATTAATCATGAAGTCATTATCTATTTTTTCTTATAACACTTTAATTTTTCAAATAGTTTACCCATTTAAGGCTGGAATCACGAATATTAACTTTGATCAAATAAAAACTAGTATTTTAATATACTTAAAATGAATCAATAAGCAAGATTAAAGTAACAATTGTATTTTTTCATATAATCTTAGAAATAAGATTTTTTTAGTTGTTTAAATAAAGCATTTTGAGTTTGTTCATCCAATGATCAATCTTTTGAAATATTATACAATAACATTTCTTTGTAATAGAATAAAAAATATTGTATTTTTTCCTTTTGCACTGCTTCATCTTAAAAACAGCTCAATGTTTATAAATTTATTCTGCTCTAATGATAATTATTCAGATTATGCAATATCATTTCCTTTAAAATTTTGTGTTTTAAAACAACTGTATATTTTCCATTCTATAGTGCAATTTACTAAAACATTGATTAGGAAATAAATTAAAAATTCATTTCTTCAAAATGACTTTCAATATTCATGCTTTATAAACAATAATAGATTTCATATTGTTTAATAATAATATAATGAGTGGTTTTATTAATATTTAAGAAAACAAAACAACAGTAATCTTACCTCAGATCCAACAGGAATTTCTATAATGAAAAAGCAATACAGAAGTAATATTTTAAAAATCATATTCATTTGAGAGAATTCAAAAAAATTAGATTATTTATGTTAATACATCAATTGTGGTGCAACAACTGTAGAAAAATAAGGTAAGGGTGTGCTGAGGGTGGGAGAAACACTTAACATATTGTTCTCTTAACAATTAAAGGGAAATGGGCAGAAGGGAGAGAGAATAGGAAGAAATTAAATAAATAAATAAATAATGACGAGAGAGGCCACTGCCTCAAAAACCACAGCATAGCAGGTGGTATGTAGCTTCTGGAACAAAATACACCATGGGAATGTCTTTATAAGACACTAAATCTGCAACAATAAAGTGAGTGTTGCCAAAAGCAGACTACTGATCACTGGTTTTCTCCATCACTTTTATTAACATTACCCAGATCTGGACAAGTTGCAGAGAGGCCTATATGTGGGTATGCCAACCTGTCCTGCTGCTAATAGAGAAACCTGGATGTTATTAACTGTCTTCAACAGACATGCCTGCATGCAACGCAGGCCTCTTGTGCACCTGTACTGGTACAGTTTCACACTTCCCCCATTTCTCTTATCACAGATATGACAGCTTTGAGCTTGTTCATGTTCTTCCTCCATAAGATCATCTGGCCTATCCACACTCATGAGGATTTCCTCCTCCCTTTTGGACACTGTGAGTAGAAGATTGTGAGCTCAGGAAAGGACAGAGGTTCCTGAAAAGGTATGGCATTCCGTCCACCAAGACAAATTGCAGACTAACAATTCCAATAATTTGCCCCTTTCCAAAAGTTGTTGCACGCTGGTTATATGAGGCTTTTACCCATCTTATACACTATGTTCCCAGTCTCAGACATCATTGAAAGTACAGAATCAATCCCTTTAAGCCTAACCTTTATTTGTAGACTTGATTTACAGGCACAGTCAGTGGTGAAGTGTCATATTTTGGGGTGACATTGTACCAGGAGGTGACCTCTTGAACAGAACATCTCATCCTGACTGCAATCTTCTTGAAACTTCTGTGACACCACTCCATTATTCCAATTCCTGACAGAATATGCTCACATCACAATCCAAATGCACACACAGATCCTTCAGCAAAATCCTACAATTCCCTGTTGCAGAATAGTATCTCACGAGGTGGTCCTCTCTTACAAAATACCAACTCCAGCTAATCTATAACACTCAATGATTTTTGGCAATATAATGGCTATCACACACAAAAACATGATAGGCCACAGTAAGTATCAGGTAGATTTAAATAAATCTTACATTAACATGGCTCTTTACCAGCCAAAAATAATTTATGAAGCTACTACATTTAGAAGATGTTCATCCATCTCTTTTACTTTATAAACAAGTGACAGATAAGATGCACAACATTCTTTGTTCAACAGCTAAATATTGAAGTCCATGCCTTAAAGAATTCACACTGCCAGGAAAGCCTAAGGGCAAAACTAAGTATAAATAATTAATTTTTTGTTGATAATTCCACAATTTTTTTCCATTATTTAATCTGGAAAAAATCCTATAGTTAAAATAATTATATTTAACATATGTTTCACAAAATGAAAAATATTCAGCTACTAAACAAAAATTGTTTTGTGACATATACATGTGATTTGTTTATTTGCTTCAAAATAAAATATTCACTAAATGTGATGATTCCATAATTTTTGCCAGGGGTTGTATACAGTACTTTATAAAGAAATTAGTATTACTAAATAAAGCTAATTTTTTATTGTGTTGCATATTAATCAGATTACTGTGTGCAACAAGTAAATCTTACAAAATGGAACCATTGAATAATAATTCTTTTACCAGCTATAATAGCATATCTTAACAGCAAAACTTTCATATTGGTTTCATTCAAATAATCAATAGAAAAAAGAAATTTTTTTCATAAGCTTTTAGCAAAGTGGGTACAATTTATACAGTTGATGCATTGAATCAACTAAATGGTTGTAGAAGGAACTATAAGTAGTACAGCTACATGCATTGATTGAATTGTTTTTGCATACTTTATTAACATTTCGTAGGCTATTTCAAGTCAAAGCCTATTTTTGAATTTTATTTTTGGCAAGTGAATATTGTATTAACAATTTTTTGAGAAATAATCATTTTTAGGTATATGTTCTACTATTTAACCCATAGATGAGGGGAGAAGGGATGAATCCAATGGTATTTGCATCTAAGTGAATGTAACAAATCTGACTGGAATTTGAATTCAGCTCTCAGGTTTCTCATTCCAAGCCGTTATCCATTACATCAAGCACACATCCAGGCCTGCAGCACCTGATATTCTTAAGTGGTCACCTATCTAGTGACAGATATGATGCAAAACATTCTTTGCTTAACAGCTAAATATTGAAGTCCATGCCTCAAAGAATTCAAACTGTCAGGAAAGCCTAAAGACAAAACTAAGTATGAATAATCACTAGGCTCAACATTGTTTAACTTTGGTGATAAGATGAGAACTGGTGTTTGAACATGATATAGCTGCAGTCCTACAACTATCTGTATTTAGTTTACTAAAATCCAGTGCAGTGAATAAGCCCTGGAGTAGACGATCATTGGAGCTGAATCAGACCAAATTTTCCCTGGCCATAGATATAAATTCAAAATTGACTAATTGAGATAGCACAATTGTTTAACTGTACTCACCATACTGGTTCAATTTGTGCATTTATCGGCAAGGCTAAATGTACACAGCTTCTTTAAATTTTTTCAATTGCCATAGTTGCTCCCTACCTATTACTTGGACCTTATCCCAGAATGGATAGTGTAACCAACACCACCAATATAAAAGGCCTGTTCGATGGGGAAGGGCTTATAGAATGGCATCATTATATGTAGTATAAATTCAAAGAAATACTTTCATTAGTTTTTACTGTGAGTTTTCTTGACTCAGCTTCATTTTTATTTTTTTTATAAATAGTTTTTAAATAATTTCACTGAAATAATTCACAAAGAAAATGCCATATCATTGTGCATTTCAAAAATGCAAATGAAATTATAAAAGTGAACCAATGTATTTTCATTTCCCAAAAGATAAGTGTTGTGGTGTCTTCCCTCTAATGAGTCTATTGTGAACTTTTCCACTTACTATAAAGTAGTAGGAAAAGTATGCCTTGGGGGAACAGTGATATAGACTGTTCAACTGTCAAACTCTCTGCCGAGGCAGAGAGGAACCCGGACGAGGCTTTGCTGAAGGGCAGAGTTTTGTCCGTGGAGGTAGACAGGCCTTGAACCTGTTTACGCGGGTTCTACAGGAATATTTTTGGCCGAGCCTTGCACCACATACATCCCTCATAGAGGGGCTGTTAAATATTAACAGTGATATAGACTGAAGACTAGTCAACCAACACACACTCCCAAGTTGTGTTACACTCTTCTGTTGTATTTACTGTTCAATACACTTTTTTCTGCAACCTCTTGTTTTACTATTTCTTAACCATTACTTGGTCACAACAATAAGGATTTATCAGATGCATGGATATATGCTATCAAAAGGGAAAATTTTGTACCAAACAAAAATAGTAAAGTGAGTAATTTATTTTATATTATTTGTAAAAAGTATTAAAATTTAATGATTAAATTAATTTCATGACTTTATAATTCACAATACATTGAAACGTAATGAGGTGGCCTCCACCATTAAAAAATTTATCAAATTCTGTGGATGAAATTATTAAATTCATCACTTTTTAATAAAATTTTTGATACAAAAAAGAAATTTTTATAATTTTTTTATAAAACGTTTGAATTTTTTTTATTTGTAAAAAAATATTTCCATAAAAAAGTCCACAAATATGCATGTGTAAACTTAAAATTTGCTTAAGTTTACATATGATTTTGCCAAAGTGGTGGTTTTGAATTTTGTTACTGAATTTTAGAACACCTACAAAACTCATTTTATCAATTTAATGAAATTTTCACTAAAAATATGTACATTATTTTTTAAATGGAAATTTCCCTCAGTATATAATACATCTGGGAACTTACCCTCATTTTATTGTAGATATTTTTTTTTTTTTACTATCTTAAATTTTGACAAGTATTTTAAAATAGAATATAATTGCCCTTTTAATTCATTTTTTAGGAATGTGAAATGAATTTTTGTCCTGAGGACATAAGGTGAGAAACATCAGCATTCCATAAGAAAACTGGTAGCACAATTAGTGTTAGCCTTAAGAAAGCAATTTTTCATGTAGGTGCAGTCCCTAGAATTTTACCAAACTGTCCATCGTAGTTATCCCCCTCTAGAGAGTCACCAGAATCAAGAAAAATTCAACTAGAAAATTCTGCCCTTAAAAGAGCTTTAGATCAAAGTATTGCTGGTGACTTGGAATACAAACAGCAGAGGAAATTCCACAGCATTAATGATATAGAGGCTAAATTAAATTTTCTTGATAGAAATTACTGGCGTACAAGTGAGGCAGCAAGAGACTTATGTTGCATAAAGTCTTCATATCCAAAAATCAGTCAGTCTGTTATAATTAAATCTGTTTTTGCAGTACATGTGTTCTGGGGTGATGTGGAAATTAATACTATAGGGGGTATCACATTCTTGATCATGTAAGTGATACAAATACTTTTGAAATTATTATTGAAAACATGAGAAAAAAAAAAAAAAAACATAGAAGAATGTCAAACCAGAAGTTTACAAATTCACTGGGATTAAGTGGTAGGGGAGCAAAATTTAGATAATTATAAATTTAACATAGATGAGGATGTTGATAAATGCAAAGAAGTTGTCCTTGTTCATAGCAGTTATTTCTGTTATGAAATTTTTAAGAAAATGAAACGCAACAGTAGCAAAAATATCTGGAAGTGATAATGAGGACAATATACCTGAAATAAACATCTATTTTCAGGTTAATTAATAGGAGGCTCTCTGCTATATCCGCCTAATTATACTACTACAGATGCCGTTATCTATAAATATATAGTTATTGGTAAATTGACAAAAAAAAAAAATTTTCTTTTCTTCATTCAGTAAATCAAATGAAATTAGCCATGCATATAGCCTTAAGTTTTGGCAAATAATGATCATCTTTTTCATGTGAACTTTTGTGGTGAGGGTCAGAGTACTGAAAAATTAGAAAGAATGCTTGTCTAGAGCTCTTCCAATGTTCTTTTGAATTTTTATGCTAGGGAAAATAATATTACTACAAACAAGTTAACCAAAAAAGAAAACTTCAAACCTTCAGCAAAACTTCCCATATACTTAAGTAACATTATTTTCTAAAATTAATTAAAATTTGTCTTATTTTCTACAACAAAAATGTCAATATTGTAACTTTACTACTACAGAAAAATTCAAATAAAACTTGCAAATTAAAACAACATCAATTTTTTTATTGTAAATAAAATAATTTTCAAATAATTTTATATAATCAAAATAAGGAGAACAAATTTTACAATCTTTAAATTCAATAATGAAACATATACTATTTACTTTAATATAGCAACAAATGTGAAACTTTAAATAATTTTCCTTTAGTTTTTCTTTTCTAATGTAATTATAACATAAAAAGATTCTGTCAATATAGTAATGGAATAAAGCATTTTTATAATAATATTGTTCATTTATTTTTTCTTTATTTTTATAAATTAATATTGAATAAAGTTATAAGATGCTTTTCTTTTCTTTTTGTTAATTGTAATTTAAAAAGTATTCTATACTTAAATAAAAGAAAAATAAATGCCTACAATCATTCATTTTCAGTAGCTTCACTTTGGCTTGTACTACTTGTGGTAACGTTACATTTAATCAAACAGGCCTTTTATGTCGGTGGTGTTAGCACAACTCCTTCTCGTTCCAGATATGGTCTGCCATCTTCGTACTTAATTTTTAGATATTGCTTTATATCTTTTAAACAGGAGTTCCAGGTATTAGTTGTTCTCCTTATTTTCTTTTCCATATCTGCATAGGATTTAATTTTAAAATTTACCTCGTAAGAGGTTAAATTTAGGAAAGCGGCTACCAAGAGTGGCTGTGTAACTGAAAACAACTGATGCTGTAACATCTACTACAAATTTTGCTTTCACTAGTTTCTCAGAATTAATTTTTTTCTGGAGCTACCATTTTCTGGTTTGTACTACTTAAAAAAAAATAAAAAAGATCCTATTGAGTTAGCCATCTAAAATACTAAATAGAAAGTTTACTACCAAAACTCTTGGAATGATAATGACTCATCTCAAAAGTACCTTCAATAAATATTAATCATCAAAGAGATACAAAATTTCAGTATTATAAGGTATTAGCCAAAAGTTTAGAGAATTTGAACAGCATGTAGGAAGCAAATATCACACAAACTTTTGTTGTTTTCCTTTATGAGATCACTGCATCAAGGCACAAAGGGCCTAATACAAAAGAGAGAGTAGAAGCTACTAGGTGTCAGAGAAAGCAATTTTTTTTCAGAGTCAACTTCCCCAAACTTTTGAGTATTACCTTTTATGACAGTGCTTAAACTTACCCATTGTATGCTGCAATGGTTTCATGGTACCATATGGGCTCTGTGAAAGGACTTGTCCATCTTTAGTCATATATGAAGCCTCAATGTAAGGAACAGACTCAGTTGGACTTACAACAGAATCAATCACTCGATAAGATTTGTTTTCCTGTTGTTCTGATGACTTCTCCTTTTTAGAAGTCTTTTTTACTGATGACATTCTCTTTGCTAAAACACCTGATGTAGAAGGAGACTGAACAATAGGCCGAGTTGATTTCATCTCCACAAAAGCACTCGATGAAGAGGGTAAGGTCAGGCGTCGAGTAACCTTGTCAACTTCAGAAGAGGCTGGGGAAGAAGATCTTGAGTGCCCAGAACTAGTTGTTTCCTTAGGAGAACTAGGAAACAATTCATCTTGCTCGTCTGTAGATACACGTTCTCCTGTCAAAGATCCAAATTTTTTATTTTTTCGTTCTTCACCTTTTTGAACAGTCAGCATTGGAAGTTCTTCTGATTGTTCTTTTTCTTTCGATTTAGTCTCATTTGATTGAACAGGAGCTTCTGACATCTCTG
Organism: Acanthosepion pharaonis; assembly: GCA_903632075.3. Taxonomy (NCBI): domain Eukaryota; kingdom Metazoa; phylum Mollusca; class Cephalopoda; order Sepiida; family Sepiidae; genus Acanthosepion; species Acanthosepion pharaonis. The sequence goes on along the minus strand of CAHIKZ030002040.1, from coordinate 331,818 downwards.
ATACAATTGGACTAGATTCGTGAGAAATTACAGATGAATTTAATTGTCCCCCTGAAACGGCACCCAGGTTGCTCTTATCTACACCAGAGGTTTCCAGATCAACATCTGATATTGGAGGATCACCAGATGCTAGAGTCTGTTCCACCTTGGAATCTAATAGATCTGTGTTTTTCTCTTCAGTAAATTTTTTAACTTCAGAGGTCTGAGTTAATGCTTCCACAGAGGAGTCAATACTCTCAGCTAAATATTCTTTGCTGCCAGATCTTTTGGAAACATTAGAATCATCACCTCTTGGAGAACTGGACACGGTTTCAACACCTTCCAAATTACTTTTGACATTTTTAGAATGAGCATCTGTATTGTTTTGTTCACATGTTGGTCTCCAGGAAAGGAACTTTCAAGACCTTTTCACGCCATTGGGTTTCGTTTTTCTGAGTTGTTGACCATAATTTGTCTTGGGATTGGTAGGATTTTCATTTGGACAATTTTTGAAACTGTCAGAGAGGTTGTTTAAGGATATCATGGACCAACCTGTTCTTAGAGGATTCAAAGAGGAAGCTCAGGAAGGGCTGTTCTAGGATGCATAATGAGGAAGGAGGGCCTGGAGAATCTGATACTCACGGGTTGAACAAGGGAAAGAGAGACAATAAACAATGCATATGATATACCTAGTGGCCTTAAGCAAGTTTTGTGATCTGAATCCTTAGGAGGAAGTGGAGAGCATTTACCTATGTCCTGAAAGGACATTTTTGTGTTGTCATCAACAGTCTCCATTCTTTATGTTTTACTGAGGATTTCTTTGTCATTTTGAAACTTCTGATTTAAACTTTCAGTTGATTCAATAGTCATTGTAGGGCTGTTGGCCTTTTTAGTTCCTTGTATCAACAATATTTTCCACTCTTTTTTATTGAATCTTTGATCATTGTTTTTACTGTATTTGTTTTCTTGAAGCAAATTACATTAAATTTTGATTGTATGTTGTCTTCTGCCTGTTAAGCAATTTTTTTTTGTCTCATGTCTCATTCTTTTCAAGTTTTTGAACAATCTCTTTATTGTCGGTCTTGTGGCTTTCACTTTCCTCCTTGTTAGCTTCCTTTCCATTTTCAGCTACCTCCACACTTTCAGCCACTTCAACAATGTAAGCTACATCTGTTAGTTCTATTTCAGAAACAAAATCTGGTACATCAGTTTTTACAGTTTCTGCTATCTTGGAACTTTCATGGGAGACAAATTCAGCAGTATCTGTCTGTATTCGTGACATTTTTGATTTTTGTAGTGTTTCCCCTTCTTCATCAGAAGGATCAAGAAAGGGTTCCTCTTTTGAGGAACCTTCTTTAATACTACTCCGTTTTCTCTTTAAACTTTTCTCTAATTTTGGAGAAGCAGAATCATCTTTCTTAACAAGAAAATCTGATTTTTCTGAAGTTTCTGCAACCGCTGTTGTTGTCTCATCAAGATTCTCAGCATTTAAGGTGTTCACACTCAGATAACCTAAAGATGTTTCTGTCTTTGTTGCTTGAGTCACAGTGGAAGATCGTTCTGTTTCAGCAGCCTTCTCTGGAAAATGCAGATATACAAAATTTTAATTTTCAGCATTTAATATCTGATCAATGTTAAAAGAAATTATATTTTAAAATATAAACTATATATATATAATAAACAAAACAGCCACTGCCATGGTTATTACTGGCTTTTAACTTACAATATTCAAATTTTAAACTTATCTGAATATTAACCAGTTTGTCATGTTGGAAATATACTCAGGCATACATTTCATAGAGTGTTATTTAAGAGAAAATACCCTCCAAATATAAACAGTTTCTTGTCAAAATTGCTTTGTAAATACTATAATACTCAAATTTAGTTTTATGCTTACTAATGCTTTGCATCTTAACCAATTTTATATTCATGGGAGTATTAAATAACTTTAGAGAAAATATATTTATGTATGCGTCTTGTTTCCTCCTGTATTCATTTGCATAGAGTATAAGTATCAATTTCTAATTGGCCTTCTGTTTCAATCACATCTGCTTGGGTGCTGAATAGAACTGAGTAGAATTTACTTTCTGAAAAACTTTATTATTATTACTCTGTAGATTTACTATAAAAAAATAAACAAGTAACAGGACAATGTTACTGTTCTCTTAGAATTAAGATTTTTAAATTTTCTTTAAGTGTGCCTGATGCTTATACCCTGGGAAATACAGTATTTACCATTATTATTTATACTTCAATTATTTAATCAGAAATAATAAAATGATTATTCTATGGACAGCAGCTGACAATCTGCTATACAATGGATTGGTAGACACATTAAAATTGTTTTAAGTTTAAAGAGACAAGTACAAAATTATAAATTCTAACACAAATTACCTTGCAATAGCTTTATTCCTGAAGCTATATCCTCAGCAGTTATCTTATTTCGGATTTTCTTCATTTTCGCAGTTTGCTGCTTTGTTTCTGAACCTGATTCTTCACCAAGACCTTTATGTAGAAGAATTTTTATATTTTTGTCAAAAGAATTAATTTCACAATTTAAAAAGTTAATTACAAAAATAGATAAAAGGATTAATAGCCAGCTCTAATTTTTGTATTCCCCCCTCCTCATTTAGTTGTACATAGGAAGGTTTTTGCCTTCCCTAAATTGTAGAAAGGCACAGCAAGAAGTTCAACTCTTATTCAATTAAAATGAAAAAAAAAAAAAAGATTAGATAAAAAAAGTAGATTGTAGCTTGCAAATTTACACAGCCAAATATAAAATAGAAAGAAACACAGATTACTTTAAATTTTTTTACTAAAATCTTTTTGTACCAGAATGCTTACAACTAAATTCTCAAGATTATCATAAATATTAAAGAGATCAAACTTATTTCACATGGAGATAAGACTCCAACATTTTTTTATTACTTTTATGTATATATAATTACATAAAATTCATTAAAAGAAAAATTACATTTCAAACAAAATTATTCCTTTACAACTGCATTTTACTGCAATAGGAGTAGATAGGTTTCCCTATTGCCTGATTCACACTCCTCCTCCGTCTATTGAACAGGAGTAGGAGGTTTATCCCTTGTTTCCAGTTCAGGACTGAGTTTCTGGTTCTTTATAAAGTCTCATTCTCTTTCACTCCTAGTAACCCCTTGCATTATGGCATTATTTCAAAGGAAATGATAAAAAAAAAAAATTTTGCATATATGGTAGTCAAACTATTGTCACTTAATGAAAACAAAACACTCCATTCAATAACAGTTGTGTAGGTTCAAATAATTTTAAGAATGCAGTCTGCTATTTTTAAAGGTATGTTAAGTGATAGATTTTACAAAATATAACCTATACATTTCATTGATAAAACTGGTTGCAATACCAAGGTTCAATGAAAATATTACAGGCTTTCAAAAAACTGACAGGTTATTTCATACAAAAAGTTATAAAAATAATTGTTTTGTTTCAACAGATTCCAGTAAATAGTTTGGATTATTATTGGCACAAATACAGACATAAAAGTTGGAGGCAGATTGCCAAAAGTGTGTAACATTAATTTGGGTTGCTTAATTAATATAGAAAGGCTTGGAAAAATCAACAAAAATGAGATATTGATGAATAAACTACCAAAGAAAAGGTTAAATGGATATCAAGAATGATGACTGATAACAATTGATTTCAGAGAATTGAGGTTTATAAACTGAACCAGGTGACCAGCTGAGAGCAATGCTTTATTTGTAAACACTATAAATGTTGATAGTTTCAACAGACAATGCCTGTGAAATCGACATGATGAGAATTTTTAATTAAATCTAAATTATCTATAAAATCTTTTTGCGCAGAGATGTCAAATTCAAAACAATAAGAAACACTTGATATGTTGACCTAGAAATTGTCACCATTATAAAGTTGCAAAATTTTACTTAAAGTTTCTCTTGGGTCAAAGGCTGAAAGCCAATTGTTTGTTTAATTTTATATTAGGTTCTAGCATTTGGAATAATAATTTTTTTAACTGGTCTTGGATCAAATGGTAGAGGTGACAGGCACAGAAAGTATCAAAAAAAGGAGAAGAGCTTTTTGCACCCACTTTAAAGACAAGACATTAAGGAGGTTGAAAGATTATATTCCACTGAAGAGCATTATAGATGGTAAAGGCAGAATGCCTGCACCCATCTCCCATGAGAGAAGGGGAATTCCCAAAATTAATAATTTATGTTGGCTTCTCAAAGGAGATGACAGGTGGATGAAATAATGCATCCCCAACTTGTATCTCCCCCTAATATCATTTGTTTTGGAATAACAACAATGGACTCTTTTCTTGAAATCTAGTTTGTTCACTGAAACCCAAACATATTTTGCATCTGTTTTAGCTTTTAAAATATGAATTTGAAGTGAATTCAGACAGTTTTGTTGAGAGCTGAGAAGTCAAATGGCAGAGGTCACTGAATGAAAACAAAACCTGTTCAAGAACCTCTGATAACAGGTTTGAATAAACTTAAGAAATCAGTAAAACAAATTTTGAACTCCTCAATCCCAAACTTACCATTTTACCCAAGTGGGTTATAAACCTGATTTAAGAACAGGTTGATGAACAAATCCCTGTATGCTAGCACCAAGATTAACAACTACTAAAAACCATTGTATGCAGTATTCAATATAAAAATAGTAAATATTTTTTTCTAAAATTTCAAGTGCTTTTTTCTCCTGTTTTAATTGTTTTGTTTCAACAGATTTAGACCAGCCCAAATGATTTGGATTAATTGCCTTTTATGATCAATCAATCGCAAAAAGGCAGGTCAGATCAAAAAAAACTCCATTGATCAAACCAGGATTAAAAGGCTGACCATGACAATGGTGTTACAAGTGGAGAGGAATCAAGCAAACAATGAACGACAGCCAGTGCAATGGCATGATATGATGACTGATCAAAGGCTGGTCCATTTACATTCCTGTAAGTCCCTCTTTAAGTTTAGCAATCTCTGGTAGAATGCACTGAGATAAAAGAAAGATTATACTAAGAAATAAATTTTGTCATAAGTGTTATTTTCTACTCTTTCTCTCTCTACTTAAGTATAGTGAATCAGAAATGACTTCAGACATTAAAAGAAGAAGCTTTTAAAACTAGAAAAAGATTTGATCCTGTATCATTTCATCTGTAGTTGTTTTGGTTATTACCATTTCAAAAGAAAGAGTAGACCAGCATCAGTTTGGAGAAGAGGTGCCAACTAGTCTCCCTAATGCATAACATTTTTTTCATTTTGGCATATGTGAACAGATGTCATCTCATGAGATCAACATCAAATTTATGGGAGTAAAGTGATAGCAAGCCTACTCTATAAGGTTACAATTTATTTTTAAATTGTAGATAAATATATATTTTACAAGAATTCACTGTTTTTTATACTGCTGAGATACTTTGTTTTAGAATCTGTAAAATAACTCACACTCTAAAAGTAACATTTAAATCAACCCACATTATTCCATGACATGATATATATTCCAGGTATTATGCATGGCCCTTTAATATAGACAAATGGTTAACTTGATGGTACAATTCTCTTTCAAGTAACGTGTGACCAGGTTATAATGTCAGTAGCAGAGACCAATGAATGACTTAATCTTTTGGAGAGAGATGGAGTTATGCTTTTCCCAAGAAAGACTAATGCAAAATGAACAAATTACCATGGCTAGAATTTGAACTTGGTTTGTTCAATTCCATTTTATCTGTTGCTAACCATCTTATGCCAACAAAATATTATTTTGTCAAAATAAAAAAAATTTGAATAATACTGAAATTATAGTAAATCTTTTTTTTGAAACTTAAATAACATTTTGAACCCACAGAAAATAATTATTTTAAAAGATAATCAAGAAAATAACAATGCAAAAGTCAATTTTTTTTTTGAAATAAAGATATGAAGATACCTGTTTATAATAATGAATTGTGTTTATCTTGATCTTCTTCTTTTTTGCCCATGTCCCTTCAGGACTTGGGCAATTGTGGCTCTCTATTCCTCCTATCCCTTGTAGTTCTCAATAAGTTTTGTCTTTTTGATACTTTCCCAGACCCTGTTCTGTCATCCACTTGCTTAAGCCTGAGGTATGTTACATATTGTCCCTCTTCCCTCTATCTGCCCTGTGAGTATCAGATTTTCCAAGCCATCTTTTCTCATTCCATGTCCCAGAAATTTCAGCTGCCTCTTCCTGATGTTAAGTATGTTTCCTCTTTGTTTCCATCCTCTCCAAAACCTCATTGTTGCTCGCATGTTCAGTCTATGGTATCCTTAGCATCCATCTGTAGAACCATAACTCTGTTGCCTCAAGTGTATTCTTCATCTTTGAGGAGACTGTCTAACATGTGCTGCTGTAAATGAGGACTGATATCATGTAGCACTTCAGTAGTCTTTTCTTTGTTACCAACGAAATCCTCCTGTCTAGTAATAGTCTGCCTAACTTTTGAATGCGTCTTTGGCCATCCCATTACATTCAGATTTTAGTGTCACATTTTCTGTCATCTATCAGAACACTTCCCAGATATTTAAATTTCAACACCTGCTTGATTTTAGTGTCCTTGATCTATAAACCTCATTTCAGGCTCATGTTTTTGTTGATGACCATGCATTCTGTCTTGTTGTTTATGCTTAGTCCAACAAGCTTTGTCTCCTTCACTACCTTCTGTAGGAGGTTTTGTAGTCTCCTTTCTATGTCTGCTATCAGCACTGTGTCATCTGCATATCTTATGTCGTTAAGATTGTGGCTGCCAATGATAAATCATGGGATGCTTTCCAAGAAGGATATATATAACAGGGTGATGGTTGCTTTCTCAGTTAGCACTTGGGTAAGTTTTGCATTGAATCATTGCATTCCTGAATCTTTTTTTGATAGTTATGTAGTCAATTTGGTTTTTAGTTTTTAATCTTGGGCTTCTTTATGCCCATAATTGTCTTGGATGTTCTTGGAACCATGTGTTGGCTATTACCTGGTCATTGGCTATGAACCATTGGATCCATTTTTCTCCATATTTGTTGCTGGTGACTAGTCCGAATTTGCCAGCTATCTTCCCTACCATCTCCCTGCCTACTTTGGCATTCATGTCTTCCATGATAATTATGACTTCTTGTGATTTGCAATTTAGCCTTGGTGTTGTCTAGCATGGAATAGGAAGATTTGATTTTTTTTCCTTAACCTGTTGGTGCATACACTATTATGATAGCTACATTGAAAAACTTTCCTTTCAGTTTGACTAATAGAATTCTTTCAGATAATTGGTAGTATCCCAGAATGCATTTCTTGAATTCTTGATCTAGTATCAATCCTACTCCTTTATTGTTTTTCTTTGATAACATACAAAATCCTGTGATTGTCACTGACAAAAAAAAAATTGTTTGAAGACCTAGTTTTACATACAGCTGATTTTTATCCTACAGATCTCCTGTTTTACATTTTTAACTGGTCACAGCTCAATGTCTGAATGTTCCATGACCCAAGAGTTATTTTTTGTTTGAAGAAGCAGTCACAGGATAATTGTCCGGAGACACCTCTCCATTATGTCACTGCTTTCTGGCGAGGGATAAATAAAGAATTTTCACCCCATTTATGAACCATTTTTGAAGCAGTCACTGAATGATGGTCAAATGTTCACCTGTTGCATACATTGATCCTTACAGTAGACAAATAATGTTAATTCCCATAAATTTAACCCTCTTCTATTGCATTAGGTTTCATAATGTGCGTGTTATTTGGCATGATATTTCTTGGGGTTAATTTCAGTGGAGTTGGTTTCCATTGCCTTCCCATGAGGTTTATGGAAACAATTGCATCTAAACACTATTCTTGACTCATCAGAGTTCTTCCACCCTTTGTTAGGATTACTTTTTTGTCCTAGTGAATTGAAAACAACATATAGACCTGCAAGGACAAGGATTTTATTGGCTGGTTTAGTTTCTGACATTCCAATAGTGGAATAAATATGTAAATATATATATAAAAAAAAAAGAACCAATGAATACCAAATTGTTTATGAAATAAAAAGATTTGTGGGGTCCCAGTTAGTAAGAATGCAAAATGGTAAGAAACTAGAATAGACTAAAATTTGATTTGGTTTTAACTTAGTTTCATCTGATTACACAACAAACAAAACATTGTAAAATTAAAAAGGAATTACATTAGAGTCACATAAATCCTTTTTTAAAACCAAAACTAATCCTGACTACACATATATATGAATATATTTTAAAACACACACAAGACAAATATATATATACAAAAAACTTCAATTTTTTAACATTTAAAATTATCCTAATAGTCCTGAAACAAAAATAAAATAAAAAAATACATTTGAAAGACAACAAGAATGGAAAAAATTTTTAATACTATTTGGAGTTTCATAATAATCTTGCTAAGCTCAAATCAATGGTCATTTAAAACAGTTTTCTTTAATCTCTAAAATCTCAATTTCAGAAAAAATTTGGGTTGGATTGTTAGTTTGTGGGATAGTCCAAACAAAGATTTTAGTCAAAATATAAAGGGTGAATATTTAACTTACGTGCCAGGATGATCAACCTCTTTTTAAAACCTTTTTCGAAATGGTGACTTCGTGATTCAAATTGAAAAAATTCAAAAAAAACTTTTCCAAAGACTGGAGTTTCTTTTCTTGGCTTTTAAAAAGGAAATTTTAAAACAAAGTTTAAAAAAAAAATGAACTAAGCCAGATGATCCATTTTAACAATTATATGTATATATACCCATACACTTACAGCCATATATATATTTGAGTGTGTTGTATGCAAATCAATTGAAATTTATACATTAAACTTTTCAAAAAAGACACCAAGAATAAAAAATATTAAATCTATTTTCAGGCATTTTCAAAACAATAAAACTGTTCATTCAGTTGGTAAGAAAGAAAAGTTTTTTCTTTAATCTTTAAAAAAAAATATGCAAAATTTTAATTAAAGTTTATTTTTATTAAATAGTAAAATCTGTATTTTAACTAAAATATAAACTAAGAATATTTAACTTATTCATGATCATCATCATTTATTTTAAATACTTTTGAAATTTTTCACTACAGTAAATGGATATATATAGGTTCCAATTGAGATTAACTTTTATCAGGCTGGATTTTATATTTTGGGACTATTAAATATAAATTTTAAAATTAAGTTTAAAAAAAAAGACAGTTGCATAATGCTTATTATCCATTTTAACAATATTTATTGATCTATCTTTGGTGTAATTTATTTTTATATATATATATATATATATATTTTATACATACATTCATATATATATTTAAAAAAAAAAAAAAACATGGTGATTTCAACATGTTACTCAGATGATAAAAATTTGCAAAACTTGTTTTTTTTTCTGTGACTCATTTCTTGTCCAATGTCAAAAACTGAATTTTGTATTTGATAAAATCATGCAAATATGACAGATAAACAAATCCTCAATTGATATTGATTGAATTTCCATGAAATTTTTCAACTCTCCTGTGTCTTGTACATACACAATATCAGATTTTATTTTTTCTGCAATAAAACCTTTGTATTAAATTTATTTGGTAAATCATTTTCAGGATATACTTATATTTATTAGGAATTTAAATAATACAACCTTAATAATTTTCATCATCATGCAATAAAAAAAAAAATTTGAGAAAGAAGACATGAAAAGGATATAAAGTTTTAAAAACCTTTATTTTAAATAGAATTTTGTGATAAAAAATAAAATTTCCAAAGCTTAATTTTCAAGAATGATAGCTTAAATGTGTCCCGAAATAAAAATAATAAACTGAAAACAGCCCTCTCAGTACATGTGTGCTCACAGCCTGTTAGTTATGGATGGCATGAAAAATTATTTCTTTTATTTAAGTATACAAATTGCTACAGGTTTTATTCTTAAATGTCAAATATGCACAATGTAATTTGCATATATATGTTACATAATTACAGTTAGGAAACCATAATTTCAATGGAAATAAGATTTTATTTTCAAAAGTGACAACTATTATATAATTTTGCCACTGAGCAGGAGTAAGATGGTTAAGAAAAGTAAACCATGGCTAGAAATATTTATTATAATTATGATCTAAGAATTACAGGTAATTATGATCTAAGAAGTAATATGACAAATGACTTGACAAAAAAATAAAATGTCTGAAAGGCAATTTTTACATAAATTATCCAGATATTTACTTGTGTTTTTAATTGAATTTTTAATTCACTGAAAAATAATGTAATTCCATACTTTCAACTGCATACACATAACTTAGCTCAATTAAAACTTAGTACTGCGAGTTAGAACAGTATTTTTCTTTGAACAGCCAAAAATGTGAAATATATATATTTTTTTGAGACTAAATTTTACACGTTACTTTGTTTCGCAAAATCAACATGACCAATCTTCATCAATATTCTTGAAATTATATACTCAATTAGAAGATACCTTAAACTACAACCAGAAAGATGTTCATTCCTTCTGAGCAGTGGAAGCAAATTCTTTTAAAAATTATAAAGCAAGCAAAAAAAAGAAAAAGAGGAACTGATAGTAATAAATATGTTGTAAATGAACTTTCAAATTGAAACTACTGCCTGACACTTGTTTTTGATTAAAGTTTATTTATTAAATTTTTGAATAAATTGTCAACTATACAATATTTATTAACAAATTGGCAAAATATGAAAGAAATCATCGCATAAACTATGTATATTTGTGTCATTGGACAACACATTTCAGAATGAAAATGTTATAGCTCTTCAGAAATTAGTTTTAAAAAAAGTTTATGATGTGGTTTTTAAAAAAGCTAAAAATGAAACCCCTCATGTTTTTAAAAATATGGCAATTCTTTTCTGGTACGTCAATCAACTGTTATTGGGGTTTTACAAATAAATTTCTTCTAAACATGGAAAATCAATGAGTTATTTTTTCTGCTAAATAAATTTATATGTTTTTATCTAGCGAATACACCTAAAAAATTAAATATTAAAAATAATTAAAAGCTTTTAATTTCATTTTTAGAATATGTATGTTTCCAAATCTGCATGTATCACCTGATCTTTTTTAGATACACATTTTAAAACTGAAATTAAAAACTATTTTAATATATAATCCTAAGTGTATTTGCTAGATAAAACCATAAAGATATTTGTACAAATAAAATGAATTAATTTTCCTTGTTTTGAAGAATTTTATAGGCAGAACAGTAACAAACACCCACCAAACACTAGTGGCTAAAAAAGAATAATTTTAACTTTGGGTTTTAAAAAAATAAAAAAATAAAAATAACTTGCAGTTTTCAAAATATACAAATTTTAAAATGGAGATTAAAACTTACTTTATTTTTTTTTAAATCTAATTTTAGGTGTATTAGTATATGCTAGATAGAAACAATTTTATTTTTAGAAAAACAATTTTTACCACTAGAGACTCATATATCTGGAAATATACACATTTTAAAAGTGAAATTAAGAACTATTTTAATTATTCTTAATATCTAATTTAGGTGCATTCTCTAGATTTAAAAAAAAAAAAAAAAAAAAAAGAAAAATCAAATTTATTCATAAAAAATCTTCATTCATTTTTCTTGTTTACAACAAATTTATTTCATGATTGGCATACACTGGCTTATTAGAAAACAATTACCCTTACAAAGAATCAGACTTCATAAAATTTAACATTTAAGACAAAACTGGCAACTATTTTTTTTTATTTTTTTACTCGCTATTTTGTTGTTAACTTGATTTTACCACAAAAAGTTATTTTTTTAAAAACCAAAACAAATAGATTTCAAACATATTTCCCTTTTTTTCTGTTTGAAAACATTCTATGGTTTCCATGTGTCATATCTGTTGTATTTCCTTTTGTTTCTTCTTCATTTCTTTTGTAAACAAATAAATTTCACATTTATTTCCTAAAACTAGTCAATCAAATGTTTTTAACATTTTTATTCAATCTTTTTCTCTTACAATGGTAGAAATGTTGATAAAATTTAATTTTATTAACATCTAAGTCTTTTCAATAGTGTTTCTTTGGATTGCTCACTCAGTAGTGATAGCATTTAAAAAAAAAAAAAAAAAAAAAAAAAAAAAAAAACAATGATTTGTTCCATAAAAAATTTTGATGTGATTTCACAGTGTAAAGATGAAACCGAAAAAGAGCCAGTTTTTCGGTTAAACGCCTATCTCTTATATATCTCACACACACACACACACACACATACAAGCAGCTGTGTTTCATGCATGAATGCAATCTTCGGGCCATCTGGATTGTGTTCAGTCATGAAACAGACAGTCACTATCAGTGTTGACATCAGTGTCCACTTCTATATTTGCATACACACTATTCCTGATAATTGAGCACTTTCACCCATAAATGTAGCATCCCTTAAAACTACATTTTCATCATATGTGTGTATGCTTTAGTGTAACAGAAGTTACAGTGGTCATTATATATATATAAATGGAATAATAATAAAAAAACGAAAGAATATTAATCTACAACCCAGTGTGTCTAAAGATTTTAATTTTTTATTTTCTTATTGTTCAATATATATATATATATATATATATATATAGGAGCTTTTCACATTTTTATTTAAAGTGTTTTGAAGTACTGTTTTATCAAATTAGTTACTGAAAAACAATAGTTGGTATTCAAGAGTGATAAAAGTGTTAAATGTTTTCTTCTTAGACATTATCAAAAGCTTTATATCATGCTGCAAAATAATCAGAGATTCATATGCTTAAATCTGTTTGGCATGTTTCAATAGATTATTGAATAATCTACAAAACAGCTCCATATTTTCATATGTGTGAACATTCTGCAGAGTTTCAATTTCTCTCTTCCTCACATACAGTCTCTAAAATAGTATAAATATCAACATACATACAAAACTGAATGAATTTAAGCAAAGAACCACAACAAGAGCCAATGTTTATAATAGATATCACCACTAATTCGGTATACCTAAAGTTTAAATGAATTTTCATAAATGAAAAATCTTTCTTGAAGCTTTCATTTTAGCTTTAATTGAAAGCTGAAGGATTAAGTTTACTATTTTCAGTAAGCAAAATACTCTGCAGTGTATTTCAAACAGAAATTCTATTGGTTGAAGTCGATTTTTTTCGGGACTAAAAATAGCTGATTAGTACCCCCCCTTTTTTTAGTCATCTATCATCACAAAGAATTTTTCTTTATTAAAAACATCTTCCAAAAAAAAAAAAATGCTTTACTGAAACTTTATTTGCAGAATATAAGCTAAGTATAATTAATCTCATTTGAAATAAATGAGTTGAAAATAACAGAGAAATGGATTTTTAAAACAAACAGTTGTGCAATTAAGTACTTATCAACACCTCATAAATCACTTGATGAGTGATTTACGACGTGTTGACAGTTATTGTTCTAGCAGAACTTATCTGTTAAAACATAATTTAAGAAAATGACAGGTGAATGCTTTTTTTATATAATTTTTAAGTACTCAGTAATCTTAAAAATGTTGAAAATATTCTCCATAATCTAATTTTAGAAATGTTGATTTTAAATTTACTCTCATAATCAATCTTATTTTCTGATAATGTTGAGTATGGTCACCCATATATTCAAAATCAGCATGTTTATAAACATAAAAAAAAAATTATTTTAAAAATATGAGCACGTCACAAGTTGTATTAAGTTTTTCAATTTTTGCTTAGTAAATATAGTCTTCACTTAATAACTGAATAACCTAACAAGGCCAAAGTTTGAAAGGATTTTTCAAACTTTACAAATTATTATAATGAAAAAAAAAAAAAAAAAAAACTATGAAAACAATTCTTGTAAAAATTTATTATTCATCAAAAAATTTTCTTCAAACTCTAATGTCTTTAACATATTATTTATAAAAGCAATTATCTAATTAAATAATTAGATGGTTTTATTTTACCATTTGGAGCAGATATTAGGGAAAATAACAATATTTTGAAAAAAAAATATATTGATGATTTACATTCTCCAGAGAGTCCTGCTTTTAACTAATAAAAAGAATTTGGAGAACAAAATTTAATTTCTAGAAATTTCATGAAATTAAGTGGGGGATAACAAATGTAAAAAAAAAAAAAAAAAAAAGTATTTTTACCAAAATTTTCTAAAATTAAAAAATTTCAAAAATAAATTAATTCATTTGTTAAGTCCTGAATGTTCCATTAAAATCAGACAGTTATTTGATTTTTGTAAGACTTTCCAAATAGATGTGTTATTTTACTGGAAAACAGGTGCAAAAATATCCCTTACCAGTTCTGTTACACTATTGACACATAAAAAAAAAAAAAAAAATTTTCAAATGTTAGAAAGGTGTAAAAAGAAAAAACTTTTTTAAATAATTAAAAAATACTTAGGTTTTTCCTCTTAATAATAAACATTTTGATAAAATTTTGTTTTTATGTTTGGGGCCTTTTTTCATTATGTTATGCTGTTTTTCAGCGAATTAGTGAAGGTACCTAGTTTATAATCATAATGATGATGTCTGAAACTTAGAGTGGAGTCATTCTCAATATTCTACAAGTTATTCAGACTAGTATCTTCATTCTTACTGTGTTCAATATTGGTATCATCAAGTAAAGATCTATTATTTTAATATTCTTTCTAAAGAGTGAAATTACTAGTTTGAATAACTTGTGAAATGATAAACATTTGTATGCTGAAATCATAGTGTTAAGATAAACTTTACAAAAAATTATTCATCAAAAACCGATCTAGTGGTGAGAATTTGAATTTAGATGGAAAATGAAAAACATTTTCCTGAAAAAGAATACATTTTTACTTCCACTACTAATGAACAAGAAATTACTTGTTTTGGAATTAATTGTCACAAGAGACGATAAAATCCAGAATCTTTATTTTATTTACCTTTTTATAAATTCCATTACTATTAACAAATCTCATAATTCTTTTCTTGCAGTTATATTCAATTGATAACAGTGTTTTAATTACTAGACTAATATTTATTAAAATGTAAATGAAAATTACCTTCTGTTTTATATTTGTAACAGTTGGAGAATCATCAGGTTGACTGGCTGGTACAGTTTCATTTAACTCAACAAAGTTCTTCAACTAAAAAATAGAACAAAGCAACATCAAATTAAAAAGGAATTGATTTTCTTTTAGGATCTGCTCTAATTTTTTATAACTCCATTCCTTCCTCCGTCTCACATTATATATAATATATAAAATCAAATTATAAATCTCATATTTTTTATCTCTTGCTCATCTCATAAAAAAGATATTTACTAATAATTGTAGTAAATTATTATGTAAGAAATTAATAGAAATTTCAAGTCACTAAATAGTCTTGTAATTAAAAACATTAATTTTTGTTAAAGTAATGTTTATGAAGATACAACATTTTTAAATAACTAAAAACTAAAGGTATAAAGAATACAGGAAATAAAAACATTAAGTATGTTCTCATTTTTAACAAAACTAAAATATATTAAACATTTTTAATTTGTGAATTCTCAAAATTCTGTACATATTTTTTTTTTACTGAGCAATAGAATTAAACATTTTAAAGAAATTAGAATGGTTTTATTATCTAAGTGTGTCATTTTGCCAATTGCTTGAATAAGTTACTTGAAAATTTCCTTTTTCATTTACATTTTGTCCCCCCGATACACACACTTTTTCCTTGTTTTTTTTTTTCATATTGATTTGATAAATTTTCTTATTTGTTTCTTGCTATTTGTTCAATTATTTTAGAATTGGAATAAAGTAGTTGTTTTACATCTTACTACAAAAAGTAAATTCTCAAAATATACAAGTAATCAAATACATTAGAGAGTTTGGTATTCTTCACTTTCTTTGCTTGTAGAAAAGAACATTTTTAATCATATTCCTGCCAGGTGAATACATCTAATACTGTGACACTATAAGACGCTTGAAGGGCTAAAGGATAGCCCAATAAACATACTGTTGTGATGAAATAACCTGACTTCCCCATTCACCATAAATGGACGTTCCGGTGGCCGATAAAGTTCGACCACAGTAAACAGTCGAGAGGGATCAACAGAGCGACAACAAAGGTCTTCGTTGACTACACCATTCGGTTAGCTTACTCCTACTGTGTCTCTGTATTTTGACATTCCTACATTCCGATATAAAATATTATTATTTAAACCACCACTCGGGTTTACTTTGTTATTATATCTTTTTGCGAGATATAACGACTGGCGACGAGATATAACAGTTGGCGAACGAGGATTTTAAACTTACGGATCGAAAAACTTTTTAGTACGCCTAACTATAACAGTTGGCGACGAAGGATTGTGCAACGTACTTACTTGAAAAAAAAAAATATATATATATATATATACGCTGAACGGATGTTCAAAGCGAGTCACAAGTCAAAAGGAAACTTTTGAAAAGTAAGAATTTTACTGTTAAATTGTGATTTGAAAAATATATATTGAACCGCGACTCAAAAAACGAGCCGGTCTAACAATAATTATTCAAGTAAAAATTACGGGTTGTAAAAATATTACGGCTGTAAGTTGTTTGTGGAGAGTTTAACTGTCTAAAAAAAAAAAAATTTTTTGTGTTTTGCCAATTCTAAAATAAGTATGGAGCAATTAGTCGAATGACTAAAATGCTGTGTACAAGCTTACAACAGCAACAACAACAGTATCAAGAGTTACAACAACAGCAACAAAAAACAGCACCAAGACTTACAACAACAAATATTGCAACAGCAAAAAGTCTCGAAAAAGTTTTGGAACAGGCGACTGGAGAAAGAAAAAATACTGTTTTTTTCTGCTGAAGGAATAACAAATTCATTATCCGAATTTATTTATGATCCTGATTCGGGCATTACATTTCCAGCGCATTTAAACGTTTCAAACTATATTTACCAAGAGATGTCAACATTGGTTGATGAGGAACGAGTAACATTACTAGTACAGAAACTAGGGACAAACGAGAATAGGAAGTACTCAAACTTGATACTGCCCAGAAAGCCAGAAGTTTCGTTTGAAGAAACTATAAGTATTCTGTCAAAAATATTTGACGAAAGGAATAGTCTGTTCCACACGCGATACAGATGCCTTAACATCGTTAAAGCAGATAACGAGGATTTTGTGACATACGCGGGAACAGTGAACTCTCTGGTTGAACAATTCAAGTTAGAAGAAATAACCAAAGATGTATTCAAGTGCCTAATTTTTCTTCAAGGACTAACTGATCCTAAATATAAAGAAATTAGGTCGAGAATATTAATAATGGTCGAGCAAGACTCGAATATAACATTACAAAGGGTAACCGAAGAATGCCATCGTCTCATAAACGTAAAAAGGGACAATATTCAAATTGAGGAGAAAAGTGTTGCTAATGTTCGACACGTAAAAAACTCGAAAAACTCCAAACGCCAAAAAGGTACAAAAATGTGAGACGTGTGGAAAAAAAGTCATACCAAAGACACGTGTTGGTACAAAATAAGTTCTGCCAAACGTGTGGAAAAAAAGGTCACACCAAAGACATATGTTGGTACAAAAATAAATTCTGCGAATCGTGCGGAAATAAAGGGCATAAATATACGGTTTGTCGGAAGAAAAGAAAATTACAAGATGTAAGCCTGGTATTATCAGAAAAAAAAGAAATTCAGAAAGGAAAAAATAGAAAGTACGTAGATGTACGTATAAATAATCATAAAATTACTTTCCTACTGGATTCTGGTTCAGACATAAGCATCATTGACGAACAAACTTGGAAAAAAATTGAAGACCTAAATTATCTGAAACCAAAAAAACCGCTAGAGGGGTTTCAAGAAAGAAATTAAACTTTAAGGGAGAAATAAAGTGCAATATTTCGTTATGTGGCAAGACTGCAAAAAACGAAAGTGTATGTAGTCCAAGGATTAATTCATGTCTTTTTTGGAATAGACTGGATAGTACTTTTGATTTATTTGAACTCCCGATTAACTCATTTTGCAATGTAATAAACAGTGCCGAAAAACAAAAAAATATTAAAATGAAAAAATTCATAAATGAATTAAAGGAAGAATATCCCAGAGTTTTTCTGAGGGTTTGGGTTTATGTACCAAAACGGAAGTCAAATTTGAACTCAAGGAAAATTGAAACCTTTCAAACCTAAGAGAAACGTCCGTTTTCCTCCTTAGACACAATTAATAAGGAATTGGAAAGACTTGAAAAAAATGGGAGTGATATCTAAGGTTGAACATTCAGACTGGGCCTCACCACAGTTTATGTTAAAAAAGAAAATGGAAAAATAAGAGTGTATAGATTTTTCAACTGGATTAAATGATTGCCTTAAGAATCACAGTTATCCACTACCTTCACCAGAAGATATTTTTTCAAAATTAAATGGTGGGAAGATTTTTTCAAAAATCGACCTGTCTGACCTTATACTTGCAGATTAAAGTGAGTGACGAATGCTCAAAATATTTGTGTATAAATACACATAAAGGTATTTATAAGCTAAATAGGCTGCCTTTTCGGTTTAAAAAAGTCGCCCCAGCTTTGTTTCAACAGGTGATGGACACTATGCTGGCAGGCCTTGAGTTTGGTACCGCCTATTTAGATGACATTCTAGTCAAAAAGTAAAAATGTTCAAGAACATAAAACGCACATCAAAGCGATATTCAAAAGACTAGAAGATTTTGGTTTCAAATTAAGCCACGAGAAGTGTAAATTCTTCATGGAAAGAATTACGTTACCTCGGACAGGTAATAGACAGTGAAGGCAGGAAACCGGACCCACAGAGGGCCGATGCAATTAAAAACATGCCTGCACCCGACACAGTTCTTGAAAATTACAATCGTTTTGGGGTTGGCACAATATTATGCAATATACATACCTAAAATGTATGATTTAAGAGCCCCCCCTCAACGAATTGTTAAAAAAGACAAAAATGGTTTTGGTCAAAAGAGTGCGAGACGGCTTTTCAGAAAATAAAAAATGCCTACTCTCAGATCTCGCTTTAGCACATTATGATCCTGAGAAAGAGATCATTCTAGCAACTGACGCAAGTTTATACGGAGTGGGTGCTGCACTGCTACACAAATATGAAGATGGTACTACCAAACCTATCGCGCCTTGTACGTCAAGGACTCTTCTTCCGGCTGAAAAAAAATTATAGCCAGATCGAGAAGGAGGCTTTGTCGATTGTGTTCGGAGTTAAAAAATACCACCGCTTCTTACATGGTAGATCATTTGTACTGCAAACGGATCATAAACCGTTACTTTCAATATTTGGAAGTAAAAAAAAGCATTCCTATACAGCTAATCGATTATGGCGATGGGGTGTAACCCTACTTAATTACCATTTTAGGATGGAATACGTCAAATCTAAAGAACATGGGCATGCGGATGGATTGTCAAGGCTGATTCCAAAAAATGAAGAATTGTTAGAAGAGACGGTTATAGCAGCATTAACTGAGGAAAAAGAAATCTCAGGTCTCTTATTGAATACAATCAGGGAATTGCCAGTAACATTGGACAAAATAAAAAAAGAAGCGGAAAAAGATCACTATATTGTGAAATTAAAAAACCAGACAAATTGGAACAAAAGACAGAAAAAAGGAACTCAGATTTCACCTTTTTCAATTTGCGACAACACGTTGATGTACGCAGATAGAATTGTCATACCTCAATCTTTACGGACAGATATACTGAAAAGAATTTCATACCGGTCATCCTGGAATGTCCCGGATGAAATCACTCATGCGTGGTTACGATACTGGCCGGGAATGGACAAGGATATCAAGATTTTGTAAGACTATGTAGAGGTTGTCAATTGGCTGCAAGGGCACCTCCGGTCAAAATGAATCCTTGGCCTAAAATTTGGCGTGGGCACGTCTACATATAGACTATGCTGGACCAATCAATGGACACTATTATTTGATATTGGTGGACTCTTTATCGAAATGGCCTGAAGTAGTCAAGTGCAAGCATCCTACATCTAGGAGCACCATCAGTGCATTGGATGAAATTTTCAGTCGTTTCGGGTTCCCAGAACATTAGTTAGCGACAATGGTGGTATGCCTTCACAAGTATGGAATTTAAGGATTTCTGTACCGCCTTAGACATTGAACACATAACTACACCAGTGTGCCATCCCAGGTCGAACGGTCAAGCCGAGAAATTTGTTGACACTTTTAAACGTGCTTTTACGTAAAAATAGAGGTATAGACACTGAAGAAAGAACTATTCAAAAGTTTTTAGCAATCTATAGGGTAACTCCTAATGAGAACAATAATGCGAAAATGTCACCTCTGAAATTATGTTCGCAAGAAAAAAATTAGATCAATTTTCGATAGATTGTTACCCTATCAAAACAAAAAAAGTTGCTAAAAAAAAGACGAAAAAAGTCAATATAAAAAAATACACACCAGGAGACAAAGTTTTTTTTTAAATTTTAAAAGTGGGAAAAGCTTTTGGATGGATGGCATAATCCAGAAAAGGATTGGTAAAGTGGTCTACATGATTAAAAGTAATAAATTTATGTGTAAAAGACACATCAATCAGATTAGACCACGATATGGTGAAGAAAGTGAAAAGCGAAGAAGAAATTCCGATGGAAGTGTTGTGCGATGCTTTTAACATGACACTACCCAATAGTGTATTGGAACCTGTATCGCATGAAACAGCCTTACGGGCTGGAAAGCGGAAATTATCTCCGCCAAAAAAGGATCAAATTACAACGACTGAAAGAAGGAGCACACGGCAAAGAAAACCAGTGGAGCATCTTAGTCCGGATCCAAAAAGAAGATTTATATTAGAAGCAGAAATTTTCAAAAGGAAGAATTTCAGCTTCGGGGAGGTGTTGATGAAATAACCTGACTTCCCCATTCACCATAAATGGATCGCCCGTGGCCGATAAAGTTCGACCACAGTAAACAGTCGAGAGGGATCAACAGAGCGACAACAAAGGTCTTCGTTGACTACACCATTCGGTTAGCTTACTCCTACTCTGTCTCTGTATTTTGACATTCCTACATTCCGATATAAAGTATTATTATTTAAACCACCACTCGGGTTTACTTTGTTATTATATCTTTTTGCGAGATATAACGACTGGCGACAAGATATAACACATACCAAGAGACAAGAAAGGATTTTATTAAAATTCAGAAAGTTTGTTTTCTTTCGTGAATAAACCATGGAAAAAGGAATAGGGATGACTTAAAGTAAAATGGCTTTGTTATTTTGAGGAATCTAGCCAAAAAAGTCATCTGGATAATTCAAACCCATGAGGGATTGGGAGAGGTGGTTTAATAACATTCAAGTCAGCAGAGGGTTTTACTAAGACAGGGCCAAAATGGAGACACTGATTGATAATCAATATTTAAAGTGTTGGTTATGGAATTTCACATAGACCATAACCCAGGAAGGGAAGTCGGTCAAGATGATAAAGAAAATGATGGCCTCTGATATCTTGTATACTTGGAAGCTAGGTTGAGGGATTTTGCCAACAGGAAGTGAACTGACAGATTTTCTGGGAACAAAAGCAAAGTTACAGAATTGATTTTTATCCCTTGTCAAAATGAGGGAAAAGGGTAAATCACTAATGAAATTTCTTTAGAAAAGAGCCAAATCCCAAGTGTCATGGGTTGAAACCAATTCAACAATTTGATCCTTGCCAGCCTTGTGATCTAAATCAAACACAAGGTGAGGCAAGGCAAGGCTTGGATCAAAGTGATCCATCAAACGGACCAACAGGGTGGACATCATAACACCAACACGACTCATTTTTCTTACTTTTCAAATGATCTGATTTTTTTGTAATTAAATCATCAATTTTAACCCTTTCGTACTCTACTGAATTATAGCCCTCATGTAGTCTATGCAAATATTTTAAGTGCAAAGATATTTCTTCAGCAGTAATGCATACTTACTAAAAGTTTTGGGTTGCCTGTTTTTTCATCCTCGGAAGCATCAATACTCTTCTTGCTTAACGATGATCTTCTTGTATCAGGCATTTTTATGCTGCAATAGAAAGATAACAGATAGAACTCCTCTTAAAATTTATTGTGATTCCAATTGAATCACGCCAAATTTATTAATCTGTGGAAAACTTGCACAAACTGAATTCCAGATGAACATCAAAATACTGATTAAATGGTTTTATTCTAATTATTATAGATTTGGTTACAAATATCTTTTTCACTGTTGTTGGTATTTCCATGCAATTAAACGGATTTCCACAAAATTTGGATAGAATAGAATATAACCTTTGTCACAAAAAATAAAAACTGCTGACATTTACTCTATATGAAAATGCTAATACAAAAGCCAAGATTTTTTTTAAATGAAAGTATGGAGAATATAAAATTTTCAAACATTTTCTATTTTCATTGTATTTTTTGTTTGTTTTTTTTTTCCAGCAATGCTATCATTCAACCTACTAATTTGTTGAAATTTAAATGACAATTACTCTAATTATTATTCAAGAGGGTGTTAAGAAGTTTAACCCCACTTCTAAAATCTGACCAAATATCAGATTTTTCTTTTAATCCTTTTATAGTCAAGCTGAAAACTTTCCAACACTCCCTCAAAAGTTAAATCAGAAATTAAATACAACTACTAGGCAGCAGTTTTTCAAACGATTTTTTAGAATGAATTATTAAGAGATGTTTGTAGGTGTATCAAGATGAGAGTTTTTCAACTTGAGTATGACAAAAATTAAAAATAACAAAATTGAAAAAAAAAATAAATAGGTCTGTATCTTCACGGAAAAAAATAACTCAATATGAGTTGCAGATGCAATTAGTGGAAAAAAACGAATGTTAAAAAAAATGTTGATAAACAGTGAAAATATTGAAATAAAACATGAAATATCATCATCCTTTGAGGATCCAAATATCAGTTTTTATGTGTGTGTGTGTGTGTGTGTTGAAACATTTTCCCTTCTTTTGTGCATGTGAATATTTTATACAAAAAACTGTTTACACAAGTATCAACAGTAATAGCAGTAGCCAATAATACTGCAAAAAAATAAAAATTGGTTGGTGATAATGCAATTTCTGTGATTATTTTTAAAACTGCTGATAATAAAAATGAAAAGGAATCAAATATTTATTGCCGTTTTTTAACTTACAATTGGCTAAAAGTTATATTTAGTAAAATTTTTATTCAATAATGTAAGAGGGGAAAATATTAAGATTTGCAGCGATTAGATCCTTCAATTTAAAAAAAAAAAAGAAAAAAAAGGAGGAATCATCTGCAAGGGTTACAAAATGTAGCATCCTTTTTTGAGGTGAAAAAAAATAAAATGTGACAATTCAAATTTCAGTCTCTTGAGCCTCTTTTTGCACAAAAATTAACTTCATTTCTGTATGGAAAACACATCAGGTCTGTTATAGAGTGAGAAAATGTATTGAGCAGTTTTTCTTCCAGAGATTTTAACTGAAAAACAAAGAAAAATTTCACTGCTATTATTAGTTATGGTATATATAAGGTTGAAAAAGAGGTAGGCAAAAGAAAAAAAATGCATGTGTTAGGATAAGTCCACTCAGTAAGCTCAAGGGCTCTATACTATAGTTGACATTTGCATAGAGGTTGAAATGGGTGGTTGGTATAAGTGATACCACTGTGTTATCCATTTTTGAAGCTGTAAAATTTTGGTTTGACAAAAATCAAGTAGCTTTTGAAAACTTGCTACTCCATTCATGTTTGGTAAGCATAAGGGATTTATTGCACATTTAAAAAATATATGTCGTCCTATTCTTGCTGTGCACTGCGTGGCACATGGTCATTGCCAAAAATATTAGCCTTGATCTTCATGAGCTACTGATAGTAATTATTAAAACAGTTTTTAAAATAAAATCTCACAGCAAATATGACAGGCTTGAAAGTTTTGCATTGATACTAAAGAATAGCATATACAGAAATCTGTTGGCTTTCAAAAGACTGCCTGGCCAGATTTGTAAACCTATTTGGTATAATAGTTAATTTCTTGGAAAATGGGAGTGAGAAAAATTTTGCAGAGGAAATCAGACATCACAAATGTGACATTTACTTTTTAGCATGGATTTCTAGAAAGTCTGATGAAGTTTTACTCCAGATTCAAGATAAATTATGCAAATTGCTAAATTGCAAACATGTTCCAAAAGCCTTTTCTGAAAAATTAGACTTATTTTGAATTAATATACAAAAGTAGAATTTCAATAACATGCCCAAGTTAACAGAAGTGAACATCTCTCAGAACAAACTAGTAAAAAGTATGCAGAATATTTAGTGAAATTGAAAGAACTAAATAGCTGATTTTCAAATTTATTTTTGTTAGGGATTCATCCATAGATTATGTATACCTTTGGTTGTGACATAGAAGTTATCAGTAAAAATATGCAGGAAGAACTTATTGAATTGAAACATTGATGAATGCAAGTACAAATTTGAAAGTGGTGGAATAACAGAATTATAGCTGTCAAATACAGCAAAACAGCTGACCGAACATGAAATGGCTAAAATATTGCAATGCTTTCCAACCTCTTGGTTGAATATGAATTCAGTGCAATCAATAAAATCTAGACCAAATAAAGAAATAAAATTGATATATGTACTCGAGACATAAGACTAAAACTTTCAAATTTCAAACCAAATATTAAATTTCTAGCAGCAAAGCATCAATCACAAGGATCACATTAAAAAATAATGTAAGTAAAATATTTTAATTTACATTTTTACAAATGGACATGGGCGATTACCTTGAAAATAGCAAGAAAGGGGCAATAGAATGAAAAAGGTTGAGAACACTTGGTCTAGATAGATACTAGATTGACAAAATGAATGTTTTTATCACAGATGCAAAGTAGCAAAACAGAGAAATAGTATTTTTCATGGTTCTTTGTTACATTGCAAAACTAATTTAAAAAACCTGATCAAGAGTTTCAAACTACTATGGATGGCATGGTAAATCTTAAATTGCAGGTTTTCAAAAATAGATAATGAAATGGTTTTTAAACAAAACACTCCTTTTCTACACAGATCTGTTGGGTCATGTATAATGTATTTATGATCTCAAAAAATGAAATGCACAAAATGTTTTCTTGTGACATTAACAGAAAATCCTGTGGAATGTTATATAATGAATATTGGTATCTCAAACTGACTTTTCTGCCTGATATAAACTAAATTGTAACCCACAGGAAAATTATGAGAATATTTCAACATCTACTGATAAGTTTCATGCTTTCAAAGAAAAATACAGTTTTGGTTGAATGAAGTGAAAATAAAAATAAATAGAAATTTAAGTATGTTTCCACTAGCAAATGTTTTGATATCAAATAATTTTTGATAACTGTTTTCTGGGTTTAAGCATTGACTTAGTATGACTAGATTATTAAATCATTCATAAGACCTGAAGTATATTGATTAACCTAGAAAGAAACAAAAGAAATTCTTGAAAGAAGGATGATTGAAGCTTCATATATTCAGAAATGGAATTTGTCTCAGGACAGAAATTTCACTGCAGTATCCAACAATATCCAGGCAAGTTTTGGTAATTCTGGTTCAGTTTTCAGCAATTTATGTAAATCTGGTTTCTCTAACAGCAAGCCAAAAAAAAGAGAAAATTTGAAAATGGTTGATGAAATGCAAATTCCCTTATCAGCCAAGTAACCCAATAAAGATAATCTGTACTTGCTACCAAGCTTAAATTTACCATATATATCAAAAGGATTTAAATTTTACTTGAAATTTTCATGTTATTGTATCTTAAACGTCATATCCCTTCAGAATGTAGGATATCATGGCTTTCTAGAGATTTCGTTTTCTTTTTTTATCTGTGAATTGCTATACTTTCTTGGAGAAAATAGTGAAGTGGTTTCCCATTAACTTGCTATTTAAACCACAGCTGGAAAGAGACAAGATGGAAAAGAAAATACAACGGACTAGACCAAAATTGAAATTATTGCCATTCTGATAACAGTTATGCTATTCACACATTACTGTATATTTTGGTGAAATAAAAGTGTTTTTAATTTTGAAGAAATTATCTGAGTTTGAGGTCTCATTCACCACATTTTACTTAGAATCAAAGTATAGCATCAATATTGGAATTTACTTCGAGAACAATATTTTATAAGTTCATGTTCTAGCCTATTTTTCCAATCCTCGCACCAACCTTTTTTCTTACTTTCAAAACCAGCACCTAAAGAAATCTTGAATATATTTTCTGACTAATGAGAGAGCTGGAAAATATAAAAAGGAATTCCACCACCATTATTCTTTCTATGGTGCCATAAAGTCTAGGGGAAACCTCACAGCTTGTTCACTCTAACCTTTTTCATTACTTTCAAAACCGGCTCCCAAAGCACTGTTTCTTATCAAAGATAAAAATATATTTTCTAACCAATGAAGGGGCCAGGAAATTTGTATAACGATTTTGGAGGGAAAGTCCTTGATCCTTCTGAGCCTCCCAAATTTCCTTAAATTTGGAGGATCTTCGCCTATTTGGCAGTGAGAATTCATCCCACCGTCTGAAAGGTAAGCGATAGAGAGCACCAGTCAACTTCAGAACAACTTTCAACCAAAGAAGAACTACCTACTAAAGGGCTGTTGAGAACAAACGTCGGCCCACTATTAAAGACCAGTTGAAAGCTGCCTCCTTTCACCTACAAGACTTTCTCATCGACCTATGAACTCAGTCAACTGCAAAATTCCTATATGTACCAACATTTTCCTACTCTACAAGAACTTTGAAGAAAACTGAATGTTTCTAACCATTAACAAAATTCTCCTCACTTAAATAATAGGCTATGGGCCAGAGGCCAAAAAAGGGCTTAGATTTTGAGTTTGTGGACATTTTATTCATAAGAGAAAATTTCAAGTGTTTCTAGGAGTATTTTTCGTGCTGATTTCAAATCTGAAGAGATCTCCAGGCTAAATGTGTGCACTGCTTCAGAAAAGCAGAGATAATACAGGGTGTGTCAATTACGGAAAAAGTCCATTTTCATGGTTTACTTCATGTAAAATGAACTTTAAATAAGTTTTTTAGCACATTTAAGTGTATCAACAAGAAGCTGATATATCGATGCTCTTATATTATGTGTTAATTTATTTAATCAGGAATTTTCAGCAAATAAAATGACTTGCATAAAGCCATAACAATGAAAACGTTACTTTCTATTGTTGTGTGAGTTTCTCAAATTCTAATAACCTCATAAAACATTGCAATGTACATTAATTTGATAAAAAAAACATGAAAAACCTTTATATATGTTTCCAAATCTTGTGCCTTCCAAAAATCATAGATGGAAGAACTGTTTTCAAATACTTCTGGTGATTGACTTTTCTTCATTTTGGACTGCCATTTACTTTTTGATGTAATTTTGTCACACATACACATTGACTGATATAGAAATCTTAATGTTTAGACTAACTTTGACTATATATATAAAAAATATTGTAATAAGAGTTTTTTTTTTTCAGTTATTTTGAAATAATTGTTATCAAGTAATACATTTATAAAAGGAATTGAAAAATAATTGATTGTCCTCTAATCCTGCAAGCTCATCTTATCATTCGCCCTCTGAGGAGTCAGAATCTTCTATTTCATTAATCTGCTGCACTTCATTATTTTTTTTTAAGTACATTAAAACAATCTATACACTGGCAAAGGTCGGTACAAGGCAGTATTTGACAAACACAAGAACAACGCCTGGAGTTACAGCTGTTCTTCTTACAGTTACACTTTACTAAGTTCATCAAGGTAGTTTTAGGAAGGCTGCTCCAATGAACGAGTTTTTGATCTTCACATTTCCAGCCATGATTTGTTGCAGAAGGAGCATTAATATTAATGTGAAGACATTGTCGCCAAATTACAGCCTGGTAATTTGTCCTTTCTGCATGTAACCGTAAACTATTTTGGCAAGGTGGTAGAGTATTATCCA
Organism: Acanthosepion pharaonis; assembly: GCA_903632075.3. NCBI lineage: Eukaryota > Metazoa > Mollusca > Cephalopoda > Sepiida > Sepiidae > Acanthosepion > Acanthosepion pharaonis. Next base: position 303,950 of record CAHIKZ030002040.1, on the reverse strand, counting down.
ATTTTCCAGACATATGAAAAATATTAAGAAGCCTAGTGAGAAGGTCTTTATCTGCTTTCAAGCAATCTGCTTCCTTCTTGCTCTTTTGTTGTGAATGCTTTTTCTGAAGATCACTAAAAGTTTTTATCTTCATTGATTTTAATGGTGCATTCAACTCCACATTTTTCAAAATTAGTCGTTGTTGAACAAACTGATTAGAAATATTACAGCCTTGTTCATGTGCTGTCAAAATGTCATCTTTAATTTCAGAAGATGCTACTTGGTCAGATGCAATGTTAATTAATTCTTTTTTTCACAATATGCAAATGGATTTTGCATAGACTCAATTGTCTGCATGACACTCTGAATATCTGCTTCATCCTTTTGATATCGAGAACTACTCAGGTCTTTTTATTATGGCAGCTCTCTCCTTTTCCAGCCATTTCAGTACATTTTTTTAGAGATTTGAGCACATTGATTAAAAGATAAAATCCAACGATGAACAGCATTGTCATTATTTGAGAATCCAATCTGCCCACCTCTGGTCTTGCTATCTCTATTCATTGTCTGTTCAATCGTTTGGTCCATTGCCGCCTGACTAAAGGGGTACTGGTTTTGTTGCTGAACTACAAAATCCCCAGCAAAGATGCTTTGCTATTGCAGGGTGGGTATCTGGAACAGCAAGCATCTCATAGGTATAAACAGGAAGATATCTAGCATAGTTCAAATGGTCATATGCAAAATACCAAGGTACCATTTCTGCTGCTGATTTAAGGTGAAGGGCCCAATCTCCTGTTCATGTAGCATGAATAAAATTTAAAAACAAATCTGCCATATTCAAGTAACTCATCCAAAATGCAAAAGTTTGAAATTGGCTGCATCTCTCTGAATAAATAAGGATAGTTTGCTTTCAAACTCTTTAAAATCATTTGATGTGCAGAGATCTTGGAATTGTGTTTTGGGAAAAGCATAATATAAATTTTTAGACAATGCAATGAATTTAGCTTTTTCTTCTTCACTTTGTGTTTCAATAAAAGAAGATAGGAGTTCCCTCCTTAAGGCTTCAGACATAATTTTTATGACTGACACTTTGATTATAGTGCCTGCCTTTCATGACTCCAGGTTTGTGATCCTTGTGCCACTGTTCCAGCTTCAAGTAGGACAGCTAGCCCCGAATCTTCAAAGCGCTTTCCAATGACACTGAGAAATGACATGCAAGTGTGGAATTCACCAAGTCTGACAACTGTTTTTTGCATATACATGGCATCATTCCAACGTACTTGCTGTGCTTTAGCATAAAATGCAAGATCAAATGTTAATACAATACATTCAGTTTCAAGCTCATCCGCAATAGCAAGACTTTTCAAAAATACTGCATTCACAGTACTTAGTTGATTTGCCATTGACCACAGGCAAATATCCAATATTGCTTTTTGGGGGTATTTGGTCCTGTAATAAAAGAATATTGAAACCTGTCCAACCTGGAATTGGAGTAGTGTTTTGGTTGTCACTTTCACAGTGCATATTGATCATGGTCATAGCCAAATCAGTAATTGTTTTGGTCTCACAAAATGGTTTAAATAAAGCATTTTAAATTCTGTCAATTGAAACTGAAGGTAGGAAAGGGCCTACTCTTTTTGCCACATAATATTCTGGTATGGGCTCTTCATTTAGCATCACACTGCGCTTCTTACTCCTGATCATTTGGGGCTGGTCTTTTTCTATTGCGACATCTTCAATATGTGATAAGTGATCAGAAGTTAGCTGCTGCACTATGATCCCATTTGTATTATGGGTTGTTCCCTTACCCCTCAGAGTTTCTTCTCCAAAGTCATTATTATCCCAGGCTAAATGTGTAAAAGTTTTCTTTTTAAAACCCTCTGGAATGTTACTTTTTGATAGTTGTTGTTCAGCCAAAGCCGTATCCAGTTCTAGAGTTGTGCTGTGGTTTATAGAGTGCCCAAACCCATTTAAAATGCCTATAAGTTTTGACTGACCAGTCCAGTGTCGAACAGCCATTCCCAGTGCATAATGCTTTGGTAAAACAAATTTCCTCTGTGAGAAAGGTTCAGAATATCTTGTGCTATGGCAAGTAGCTTTCTCTTATCTTTCTCAGACACAGTAATAAATCTATTCTTCATTTCAACGTCATCAGAAAGACCACACATCAATGCCAATGCATTAAAAAGTTCTACAGGAATTATTTTCATAGCACATTCTGTAGTTACACTATTGCTCTTAGGAGGCCAAGATGTTGGTGATTCCACAGAAATAATCTGATTTCTTAAATACATGATAGCATGATACAAATTGTATTTCTTAAATACATGATAGCATGATACAAATTGTATTTTTAAATACATGATAAATTGTATTTCTTTAAATACATGATAGCATGATACAAATTGTATTTCTTAAATACATGATAGCATGATACAATTGTATTTCTTAAATACATGATAGCATGATACAAATTGTATTTCTTAAATACATGATAGCATGATACAAATTGTATTTCTTAAATACATGATAGCATGATACAAATTGTATTTCTTAAATACATGATAGCATGATACAAATTGTATTTCTTAAATACATGATAGCATGATACAAATTGTATTTCTTAAATACATGATAGCATGATACGTATTGTTTTCATCGCCATCAAAATGTATTGCACAAATATTCGGGGAATTCATTTTCGCCATATTTTAAAATTTTTGAATTTAAGGGAGATAACTACTAGCCTAAGAAACGTCATATTTACTCAATTATTACCTCCCTTTATTGATTTTTATGCTCAAATTTACCGATAAAATATTCAATTTAAAATGCAATTTATAAAAAAAATGCGCAATTCTCACCTGGAGAACTTTTTAGATTTAGACTCTACGGCATCAAAACTCCTGAAATCAAGTAAAATTTTTTCATATAAATTTTATGTCCACGGAATGGAACGAAAAATCGACCGTGGCCTATAGCCTATAACTTTTGGGGACTCAGAGAAATATTTTGAGCAAGCCTTTTTTCTGTTATGAACATTTTCTTTTCCCTTAAAGGACTTTTTCTTCTCCCTTTCTTTATCTCCTAATTGTCTTTATCCCTTTACCCTTTTTTTCTGTATACGTAAATAAACATTTTCTTCTTTTATTGTTACACACCGAGCAGGAGTTTTTCTTTATTTGTCTGCCTAAAAGAGAGAGTTTGTCCACTCTAAACTTGCTGTTTTTATTTACGTTTTGTTGCCAAGTTTTAACCTCAACCCTTTGATGCAGGAAAGCCAGGACAAATTTCCCTACATCAGTCTTCTTGTATTAATAAAATAAATCATTAACTTTTGATTAGAGTATTGTGTACCTTCAGCATGAGAAGATAGGTTGACATGGCTACAGGAAAATTGAAAACTAGTGATCTAGATAATCTATATGGAAGAAGAGCTAATTCTCTCTCTGTCTGTTATACACTGTCTGCACGTCTCTTTTATGACATTTATATACACAAGTAGATGCATGCATAATCACAAAAACTGAGGTTAAAGTCAGACATTGTAATAATACATTCCCCTATATCTGGAATCTTATCTTATCTTACTTATTATAAAACGCAGATTGTGTGTGTGTGTGTGTGTGTCTGTAACGTTTATATATTGGATCGTATTTCCTACATTTTTTAGCAGATTTCAACAAAACTTCACAGGACTACATAAAATTACCTTGTGATGGTTCTAACGGCACCGAAAATGGGAAAAATATAATTGTTTTTGCACAAAATCAATTTGTAAACATGATTAAGAGACATCGTGAGAATGAAAGGGGGACAACTCACCCACAAAAATGTAAACAAAAGAGCATAGTATGATGAAAAAAAAGCCGAACTTGACGAAAACAAAATTTTATCGTCTAATGTTCATATTATTATTAAAGAGGAAAGATCAAAGTATTTTTGGGGTATTTTTTTTTACATTTTTTAATCGTTCCTAGCACGTCTGAAATTTTCGTTAAAAATATTGTTTTTTTTTTGGTCAAAAAAAAGGACAATTTTTCAATCATTTTTTTTCAATTTGATAAAAAAGATTAAAATATGACTTTGATATTCTTTTAAAAATCAATTATCATTTTTTCAAAACTGATTTTAATAAAAACAGAAATTATACTGTTTATTTAAAATATTTTGAACCAAGCTTAACTTAGCTTCTACACCGAAAAAATGTAATTTGAAAATAAAACAAAGCAGGTCATAACCTTTCGCGTCGCTTGACGATTGGCGAAAGGCACATTCATGACGTTTAGATAACTTACGGGAGGATAATTCTTTCTACGGATGGAAGGAAGTGAAATTATTTAAGTGAACAAAATATTTACCTTGTTACTTTTAAGGAAAACTTTCAGCGCTCTAATTTTTTTTATTTTTTTTTTTTTTTTTTTTTTTTGTACTTAGCTTTCATTTTTACGTTTACGATGCTTTATGGAAAATATAAAGAAATTAAAAAATAAGACTATTAATAGTGAGATTAAATTTCATAAGAAAAATGGTATCTAATTAATTTAGGTACCTTTCTTATGAAATTTTATCAGAAGTGTACATAAAATACTATAATTTTATGTACATTTTTTACATTTTACTGTGTTATTTGTATTTCCATTCATTTTATTATTAATTTTGATATTTCATTTATGGAAAAATGTCATAACTGAGATTAATATAAAAATAAGATCATATAAATTAAAGTTTAGCAGTAGTTAAATTTCATAAGATGATACTGTTACTTGTAGGTACCCTTCTCAGTTGAAATTGAAAACTCAAATTAACTTCTCCATACGTGTTTCTCAAAAGTAAAGGGCTTAACAGCGGAGAACAATGCTGAACTCAAATAATGCAACTAAATTGTATTCTGGTTGGTCTTCCGTACTTGATAATTACTGTCCGACTATAAACACAAAAATTACATTTCTTAATTACCATGGCTAATCTGATTGGTCCAAATTATACAATTTTCAAAGCACTAGACAATGACAATCTCACACGGACATTTTGAAAGGTTGATGTTGCTTTTAACTAATGTTAAAATATTTTTAAAAATTCAATTTAAACATTTTTTAAAAATCTTTTTAAAATTAAAGAAATAAGAAATAATTGTATTAAAAATTCAATTTTCATTGAAAAATTTTTTGCTTTCAAAAATATTGTCCATATTCATAAAAACAAATTAAAACAAATAAAAGCATTTGAAACTAAATAATATATTTGTTTTATTGAGTTTTGTATATTACAATTCAATTTTCAGGTTTGGCCAAAAAAAAAAAAAAAAAAAAAACATGATTTGCATTCTTCAAAGCCTTGTGCTTTTAACTATTGTAATCACTAAAACCGATGGTCTGAATTTTAGAGTTTTTCATAAATATAAAAAAATATTTCTGCCATGACTTTTTAAAAAAAAAAATATTTATAATAATTTTGATCATCTGTGAATAGTTTCTGAAAGTTTCATTAACATCTGACAATTATTTTTATTTTTGCAAGATTTTCCAAATTAATGTGTGTAAATACAAAAAACGCGCTAAAAATTATCTATGTTATTTACTACCCTTGTTGCGACAAAGAGAAACAAGGTTTTTTAAATCAAAATTTAGAATATTCTAAAAGATGGAAAAATTTTAAAAATAATTAAAAAAAATTTAGTCTATCCTCTTCATAAAAACATAAGCATTTTGACGATAAAATTTTGTTTTCATAAACTTTGGCGTCTTTTTCATCAGACTATGCTCTATGTTTTAGCGATTCCGTGGAGTAACTTAGGTTAAAAAACCCCAGGTTATTTGTGTGTGTGTGTGTGTGTGTGTGTGTGTGTTCCTTTATATATGGGATCGGATTTCTTACATTTTTCAGCCGATAAAACAAACATCCACTTTTTTTTTTTTTGCAGGTAGTATTTCTTATTGTCTTGCACACTTTTTTTTTTTTATTTATACATTCAGAATGCTTTAAAAATTCCATTTACAAGACAATTGTTTATAATAAAATTCTAATTCTATTCAATCGGGGGACCCATCATAACGATATTGAAAACAATGTTTTTTGTTTGAGTTTGACCCAATTCATAAAAAAAAAAAAAAACTAAGACATGCGTGTCCGTCAACCTAAACAATAATCTAACGATCTCTACTACTGATTGTACAAATCGAAAAAATCGGATAATTCTTTATCTTTAGGGAAAGATAATTCCACGTACTTTAGGGCCGTTTTTACAATTCCCTTTGCAATTTGTTACAAGGCAGATCAATAAGGCATTGGTTCTATTTTAAATTAATTCAATATTTAAAAAAAAAGTATTAAGAAATAATTTAAAAATGCCGACGTAAGAAATCTGATAGACAAAAAAACAACAATATTTCGAAGATGATAATTATTAAGGAAAGAACACAGTACTTGTAATAAATTAATAAACCCAAATAAAGTTAATATTTTTTGTATTAGAAACAACGAGTGGAAAATATATTCAAATCAGAATTCTAATTATGAATCACCACAAGCAAAATATGCAATTTTTTTTTTTACTGTATTCAATAAGTAAAAATCATAAATTGTAAAAGATTACAGAGAAAGGCTACCTACATTTTTCAACCGATTTCAACAAAACTTCACTTTTTTTTTTTGGCAGGTAGTGTTTCTTATTGTCTTGCACATTTTTTTTTTTTTTATTTTTGCATTCAGAATGCTTTAAAAAATTCCATTTACAAGACAATTGTTTATAATAAAATTTATTCACCAATCGATAGATTCATAACGATTGTAAACAATGTTTTTGTTTGAATTTGGGTTTGACCAATTCGTAAAAAAAAAAAAAAAAAAAACATATACTGTCCGTCAATTAAACAAAAATCTTTATACATATTTTATTTTAATGAAAAAAAAAAGAAATATAATTTGATTTAATCCATCTTATAATAACAAAAATAGAGAAAATATTTTTTTAAATTAACTGAAAAACACTTCCCTAAAAATAGTAAACTATCAAAAATTATTAATAAAAACACAATTAAAATCAGTTATAAACGCTTAAAACACATGACCCTTAAAAGCTAGATTTATCAGTTTGTACATCCATACTTCAGAAATTCTTGTAAAAAGAAAAAAAAAATTAAAATAAAAAAAAAAAACTGAAATCGAAATTCTTTTTTTTAATCAGTGTCATTTGATTGTAATAAGCTTTTTACAACATATAGTTTTAAGAATTATCTCATTGAAAATGAATTTTAAAAGATCTACAAACTTTATAAGTTATTTAATTTAAAATTGTAAAAAAAATGAAAAAAAGAAAAATCTTCTGTTCTTGTGGTCATTTTTTACGATCATTTTTTTTTTTTTCTTCATACGATATTGTCTTTAAAAGCTTCGCTAAATAAGTGTCTTGGTTGTGAGTACATTTTTTTTATTTCCGATTCAAAACAATGAATTTCATTGACCCTATCCAAACTTTTTCCAAAAAAATTTTGGTAATAAAATAATTAGAACTGAAATTATTTTTGTCCTAAGACACTAAAATTTTTTACTAAAATTTTCTAATAAATAATTTCAAAAATAATTTAATTTATTTGTGAATAACAAGTCCTGAAAATTTCATTAAAATTCAACAATTATTATTTGATTTTTGCAAGAATTTCCAAATTAATGTGTGTCACCGCAAAGAGGCCAAAATTTACTAGGCTTAAAATTAAAAAGTTAGTTAAGTACAACCGCTGACACAAGAAAAACAAGTTTTTTTTTGTTTTTTTTTTGTTCTTTTTCCAATCAAATTTTTGAATGTTCTAAAAAAGCAGTAGGATTTAATTACATAAACAAATACTTTGAAAAATACCCTGATCCTTCCTCTTAATAACATGACGATAAAACTATGTTTTCATTACGTTTCTTGTAGCATGTTTTCATCACGGTATTTAATTTTCGTCAGGTACCAAAAATGAAAAAGAACCTTAGCCATTATTTTTTGTTTGTTTTCGATTCTCTTTCTGTCATTTTTATTTTACCTAATTTAAATTTTGCATAATTTTTCATTGAAAAAGTATAAATGCACACATACAAACAATAATTTGAATTAAATCGAAATGTACATCATTTTTTTTACTTACTGTCTGGCAATAAAACTGACCATTGAAAAAGAAGTGTAAGGCTTATTTAAAATTTTAATTTTTATTTTTATGAATCATTTTTTATATTTAAATTATAAATGGAAAACACGCTTAGACAGACAATTTTATTTAGATGTGAAACTTAAATCATCTTATCGAGATAAAAAATACTTACTAAAATATGTTAAAAAAAGTAATAAGAATTCAATTCGAGCAGTAAATGTCAAATTAGGAAATGTAAAAAAAACCCAAAAACCCCAAAAAATTTTATTTGTGGTGAAGGTAATTAGCAGATATAAATTAAAATATCCCAAATTATTTGAAACAACTTCATTTGTGGTCATTAAACACTGAACGTTTAATTTTCTAGCAATCACGAACAAACATTCTTCAATATTATCTAAAAGTTAGAAATCATCATTTATTTGAATTAAAATAAATGGAACAGAATCAAAGTCCCTTGACTGTTTAAATTTATTAGTGATTTTAGTTGAAAATCCAGTTGTCATTTTTAAGACTGCATTGTTTTTTAAAATAATAAAAATATATTCTCCGCTATTTCTATCCTTTATTTGAAACTTTTGTCTTATTTTAGTATTCTCGGTAAAAATTGTACATTTCAAAGCTAAACCGAGAAACATTTCTTTGGAGCTCAGAAATTGTTCTGTAAACACAGGACTAATTTCTCATCATAAAGTTTTATTGATTTTAAATTTAAACCACACTGATTAATTTCTCCCTAAAGGTACTTTATTCGTTAAATTTTAAGATATATGATACAAGAGTTGAAAAATACGTTTTACTGGTAATTACAATTCTAATGTTTGGCATCAATTTTTTTTTTTTACTTTTGTTTGAATAAAAATAAATAACATATTAACTTTTATTTGTGTAACAATAAATAGAATGTTATTGTCATAAGATGTCGGATTAAATTTATCCATTAAAAGTCCAAAAATTAAAAAAAAGAATATAAATATTTAAATTTTCAAATTAAAATATTAATATATATATATATAATATATATATATATATATATATATAAATGTTTGAATAAAAAATACAAAAATATATATATTTATATTATAATCAAATAAAGTGCAATATTAATATATATATATATATATATATATATATATATAAATATATATATATATATATATTAAAATATTTTCAAATATTTTTTAAAAAAATATATATAATTTAGTTCCTTTCAATAAAATTTTAAATGCGTGTTTTTTTTTCATATTTAAATATTTCTGGTTAACAACACTTTTGCTCGAAATGGCATTTTGATTATACTCGATTTTGTTCAGTCCAACACTGATTAATGTTCAAAAAAAAGACTTATAAAATAAAATAACTTTTAAAATACTTGAAAAAAACATTGTTTTACCGTTTTTAAAACTTTTGTTTGTTTTTGTTTTTTGTTTATTTGAAGTCGATAGTTAATCTAAATGAATACGTTAAAAAAAAAAAAAAAAAAAAAAAAAACAATAACTGAGTCGATAATCAAAACCATTTTCAAGCCAGTCGCACTCTTGAAATATAATTAGATTGTCTTCAAACGGTCCACATTTCCTCGAACCAAAACCTAATGCCGTTCAATGATTTTGCCACCCGTCAAAAGAAAAAATTTGCATTCTACGGGTCCCTCCCTATAAAATTTTATATTTTTTATTGATTGTTTTTACTAGTGAATAAATAAATGCCGTATATCCTCTCACACTATTTTTTTTTCTGATGTTTTTTTGAGATTCCCAGACCTACTCACCCAGAAAGACATTTTGAAAAAATTGTTACATGGAGTTCCGTTCCATGGTCAAAAAAGTTTGGGAGAATAAAAACCTTAAAATCGTTTTTTTGATTTTTTTCATTTTGAATTTTTCTAGGGAAAATATAACCCTTTTATTTTTATAATTCAATGAGAATTTTCAAGTTGATAAACTCGATTTGACCTTAAGAGTTTTTTTTTTTCTTTTTTTTTTCATCCCCCATCTTCTAGTTTTAGATTAATTCCTGAAAGCATTTGGAAAAAATTTAAAAATTAATAAATCATATACTAAAATATTTAAAACAAGGGTAAAGAAAGTGCAAAAAAATAAAAGGCCAAAAAAATAAAACGTTGAGCCAAAGGAATTTTCACAGTACAATTTGGACAAAAACTTTTATTTCTTTTTTAACGACAAAGAAATGTAGTAGCAGCGATTATTAATTATTCCTCTGTCCTGGTAGTATGTTTTTCTTCCCTTTTTGTCATAAACAAGTTTTTAAAACATCAACAAGAAAATAAAGAAGAATTCTTCAACAAATAACAATGTATTTCGGCATTTTATACATCGTTTTGTTTCGGTCCATCATTTCGGAGATAACTTATTCTTTAATTTTTCAAATTATTCACTATAGATTTAAATCTTCATTTAAAATATAAATTTTAAAGTCCGATTTCTTGTTCTTCCTCTTCTTCCTTAACGGATTTTCACAACATTTTAAGCTCTCACGAGGAATTCTTCCCATTTGTCAAGAAAACGCCATGAACATTAATTTACAATAAAACGTTCTGTTTTATCGGTAATGTTAACGCCTGCAACTGAGTGAAAAAGGTCTCTTTATTTTCACATTTTAATGTCATGTCCAATTAAATTTTGTTGTTTAGTATATTTGTTGATATATATATATATAAAGACTTTATTGGTTTTAGCACTTCTTTATGGTGGATTCAAATTGAGTCCGGGTTGTTCTTCTATACTATAAATCTTCTAGCAGAATAAACGGATCGTTCTCTTTTTTAACAACACGTAGACACACGGTCCGCTATAAAACCCTTGAAAAGAAGAGTAAGTTCACGTATACATATTTTAAAAGGAAAAGATAACATACACGCATATAGGTGTATTTAATAAAAAAAATTCCCTTTGAAAGGGGCAAGTTATGTACATACATTTTTGTGTGTTTAAATAAAACTCTGAAAATGAAAAGGTACAAAGACACACGTTGAGGTGTGTTAATTAAATCCATGAAAATGGAAAAAGTTCCAAGACAAAACACGTTGAGGTGGAATTAATAAAGCCTATTGAAAGGGGAAAAGTTCATACCTTGGGTTCATTGTTGAATCTACATCAGAGAAGCGTGAAATATTTCAGTGAATTAGTAAATCGGTTGAGTTGACAACGCGTAATCCATTCCCTTGTTTGCTTTGTGGTCTGTATTTATAGCTTCTCTTAAGCAGGTGCTGCCTCACAAAAAAGTACCACGAAAATGCGAGGGAAACGCTGTCAGTGGTCGATTAATAAGTTGTATTCTATTTTGAATATTTTTAATGCTACCGGAATTGCCACTCGGAACCTATGCGTAAATAACTGCTTATGGTCATTTGACTCCTGACTTTTGAGATAGAAACTTCCGGTCGACCCGACAAAGGGCCTAAACCTGACTCTCCAATGGATTACAAACCCTTTGACCGACAAAGCACGAGCGAATACAAAGGCAGCATGTGAAATGCATATCAGGACGGCTGGTGACTCTTTGTGTGCTTATCAAGGTGTACGATTTGGTCGTGGACGTGAATCTTAAGATCTGACCAGAATAAAGCCGATAGTCTCACTAGAGAGCGCCACAGGGGTGACTCGATTCCTTAAGAAAAGAAGCTGAACCCGTACCATAGATGTGCAGTGCAAATTAGATTTTACCCAGATAATGGAAATCCATCGGCACATTGGGAATGAACATCACCCATTACTGACAAAAGCACTACTTGACCTTGATAGTGTTAACATGTTGGTGGAAACTATAGTGGAAATAGATAACAGAACGGCAAGATAAATTAGCTTGCGGTATTTATTTTATTATATTATAAAAGCAGGGAGATGGGTAGAGTATGTTTATTTTCAGGAATAAAGAGTTACAAAAATGTCAATAAAAGGGAATAAATCAACAGGGGCTTCTGTAAGGGCCATCTCCTCTCTACTGTAAGTCCACGATTTTATATTTACTTTAACTCTTTCCCATAAACACAAGTCGTATCTTTGTTTAAGTTGAGACAGTCACTCAATTTTCTTTCAGAATCCGGTTTGGTGAATGTGTCTGCTGTATTCTTTTGTGAAGGAATAAACAATAATTTGATAACACCTTTTTGTATTTCCTCTCTGATAAAATGATAATTTATGTCTATATGTTTTGAACCCCGATGTATCAAAGAGAGATTCTTGGACAATAGGCGACATACAAGGCAGTAGAAACAACCTTGGGATGGTGAATATAGTAACCATTACGTTTTACACACTCACCATTCTAAAGTTCACGTTTGAACACATTGTTTGATAAAGATCTTGCCTTCATATTCTCTGCTCCAGCTGTTTTGTATACACTGTATGCGTTTGAAAGGTTGCTATCATGATTCTGAATCCAGTAATCTATTGTGTTAGTATCATTAAAGTTCCATAGCCGCGGATGTGTCTCTTGTATTGTAAACTCCTTTAATGTTACAGATTTGTGCATTTTCTTTTGTAAAATGTCACCACCATCAGCAACAGGCAATGATGGTATGTCTCCTGAAACTGGATGATCGGTAACAGGAATAGATGTGGATGCTATATCTGAAGAAACAGTACTAGTGGCTGACTTTACAGGAGTGGATGCTGATATGGATGCTATATCTGAAGGAATAGTATGAGTAGCTGTGGTTGCACTGATGTTGAGCGACGATGTGAATTTTGGAAGTTTTCCTATTTTCTCCTCCTCCTCTGCAGTTCTCTTCTTCTTCTGGGCTCTACTGAAAACATTACGTTTCATTTCTGCTGAAAGAGTTATTCACCTGGAAATATATACTAAATATTTCTTAGTATTTTTAAGATATATTTTAGATAAATACTAATTTTTAAAGTATTTTTTAGATATATACTAAATATTTTTTAGTATCTTTTAGTCCCACACCTGGATGTAGAGTTATATAAGTGTGCTTGCAACAAGATCTAAATATTTAAACATTCTGCTTCCATAATGAACATGTCCTTTAATTTTACGAACAGTACTTTTTCTTAATACAAACTCTCTACTGTGTGCTGATTCATAAAACTGCCAGACAAGACCTAGATCTAGCTTATTGGCATAGCTAATTGAATCTCAGGTTTAATCACTAATAATCTATGTATAGCCTTTTTCCAGTTTGAGGATGGTTGCTCGTTGCTGTTTGATTAGTTCTAGAATTTCGTTGCAAGTAAATACGCTGTAGTCCATCATCTTGTTCCGGTCGCACTCTTCTGACACCAGTTGTTATATTAAGCGTATGGCGACAGAACAAAGAAAAACAATGAAGGCTTAAAGAAATAAATAATTGTATTAACGTAAAATACAACAAATGATAAATCGGTGTAAATGTCTCTCGTTGAAAAAAAGAAGATAAGTGGTGTTGTAAAAGGCGTCCGCAGAGGCGTACGGAAGGATAGGGAGGTTGAGTTGTCATTTACTGGGGCGATGGCCTTTGGCGATCTGTCTTTTAGTGATAGAAGGTCGCTTTCCAACGAAATCTGTGAATCCGGACCAAGATGCCGTCCAACTGCTGAAAATGTCCCTTTGATGGGGTTTTATGTCTTTTCTTTGGCTCAAATTGGCTCCGGTTTTTATTTTGTTTCTTTAGGCGGGAGTGGGTGCTATTGGGTGAAAATTATGGATTGTATTACTTATTTTTTCTTTAAGTGTGTGAGTCAAACCGGAAGGTATGTATGAAGCCTTGTGCAGTTGACGGAATTTTAGTTCAGTTTTGGATGTTCGGGGCGTTTACATCCGGCCAGTGGTGGAAACTAGTGTAGCATGAATCAGAAGATTTGGTTTTAGGAAGAATGTAACACTAGCTATGGAGCCCCCCCCCCCCATAATGTACTAGATGGCCGTTGACAACAAGGTTCATTTGCCTTTTGACAGGTCTTGTTTTTAATCCAGCTGGATTTCTAACAATCCTCCTCAACAGAAAAATCTGGTAGGGAACGGGTTTAACTAGCGATAAAGTGATCATGCGGCAGGCAGCAAGGAACTGAAACGAAACCTTTCACATGACTTCAGACACTCTCTTGTTTAATTTAATTTTTCTCCTCATTTCATAGCAAAAACAATTTCGCGTGAGCTCGCTACTTTTTTTACTTTTTCTTGGGTTCAGTTTGGGGTCCAACCTTCAGTAACTTCTACACGACCAACCTAGAAAATAATATATTTAATTAATACCACCAAGAAACCCTCGATCTACCTAAGATATGAAGATGATATACTTATTTTAGTTAAAAAACATAGAAGAAATAATGGAACTCAAAAAAATCTTTGAAAAAAACTCCGTCCTCAAGTTGACATACAAACTTAACAAAGATAACAAAATCGCTTTCCTTGACATTTTAATAGACACAAATAACAACACATTTACTACGTCTCCGTATAAAAAACCAACCAGCAAAAACTCTTGCACTCTCAACTATAAGAGCGAATGTCCAGATTACAACAAAATAGCACTTATACAGAATTTAATTAACCAAGCACAAATTAATTCTTCCACAAAAAAGATTTTCTACAATGAACTAAAAAATATTAAGCAGACTCTCATTAATAATCACTTCCCAAGCCACATCGTAGATGAACAAATAAGACGATGTATAAAAAACCTCAACACACGTCAAGTAGAATATAGTACTTTTCCAAAGGACACTAAATATAAAGAATCTCATTTATACTAACATATCTTGCATGAATTCTAGTAAAAAAATAAAATTAATCATATATTATAAAATTAATCATATATCATAAAAAATACAATACAACTAATTTAATTATTCGTAATAACTCCTCCCAACTAATTGATGTATTACGTAAAACCAACATTATATACCAATTTAAATGCCCCTTGGGAGAATGTATTTCCGACAAGAAAAAAAAAACAAATATATATGTTGGGTATACGACACATGCACTAACAAGAAGGCTCACACTGCAGATGTCTGACCATTCGTCTGTTACGAGACATCTACAACAACATTCCTATCCACATTCGCAATATAAAAAATTACTAATCGACAACACAACTATCCTACACCATGAAAACAACAAATTTAGATTACAGATACTAGAAGCAATTTATGTTAAAAAATTAAAGCCGGCACTGAACAGAATCAACTATGAATACTGCATTAATGTTCTGAAATGCCTGTAAAGGAACAGTTTTTTTCATCCTTTAATGTGCACGTGACTATGACATTATAACATAGAGGAAAGAAAATTCCATAATGGATAATTTTTCCACGTTCTAATGAACGCTACGCTCAGCACATTGTCAACCGTTTTGCATTTAAGAGCATAATGAAAAAATTATGGTAATGGATAACAACGCACAACTTTGTATAAATACTTATACTAATGAACAACATATACTTTTGTACCACTTGCACTCCTGACGATGATCTTAGAAGAAGATCGAAAGTACTTGGGAAATGAAAATAAAAGAAATTTAAACAGCTATAGCAGATTTCTCTCATCCTTTAATATCAATACACGGAAAGTTATTCGTGAGTATGAACGGATTTTATTAAAAATTAGCAAACATAATGTCTGTAATTTATTCAATTGGACATGCCTAAAAGAGAATTTGCTGCCTAAACACACACACACACACATATATATATATATATATATATATATATATATATATATATATATATATATATATATATATATATATATATATATATGAAGTTTTGTGTCGACAGAAAGAGAAATTTGTCCGTTCTCTCTTTCTTTACTAGCAGGCTTATGAGTCCTGATCTCTCCTTTTTATACTCACTGGAACTATTTATTCTGGTTTTTGCGAGAGCCAGAAAGGAGCTGTTTTTTTCTTCCCCTCCATTTTAATAATAAATCGTTTTTTAGTCGTAGTTCCTCGTTTTTTAACTAGGCTGTTTGTCATTTGGTTAATATTCTATTTAGGTTACCAATGATACTTCTTAAAAATTAAAAACATTTCATTGCAACTATATTTCATTGCAAAAATGTCCTCTTCCATTGAGTGAGTCTATAATTTGGTGTGATATTTCACAGTAATGACTCAGACCGTACGTACCTTCAAGTTTCTGCCAAAGATTGTTTCATCATTTCTCCACTCGATACAATTAAATGTTCAACTTTATGATTAGCGATCGATTTATTTGGCCGAACATAAATACAGAAATATGCAAACGGATTTAGCAGTGTTAATAATAACAGAATTACAAGAGTCGTAACATAAACTTGATAACAAAATCAAGGTAAACAGTACATTGGCTCAAATATTACCAAACATATATGCATTATTAACAACCATCGCGATTTTTTGAGCAAACATCGATATAGAAGAGTGTTCTATTATGGAAAACACGGTATAGTCACAAAGAATCTTCCAAACTAAAATGGCAGAAAAAGAATTGAAGCAAAAAGAGACACTCAAATTTTAAATTAAATTAAATCGAACGAGCCAATGATTTCAAAGAAAAAACAATGTTTGGATACATTTATCGCCAATGAAATTATCCTAATCAGCTTCAAAAGACCTTGGGGACCTTTAAAAACGCTTAAATAGGCTGACAGAAGCACAGTTTCATATTGTTCGTTATATTTCTACAGTAACGAACGCCACAGGATGAAAGTGTGGGTCGGGATCCAAGTATAATGTCCGTTCTTCACCTCCCTGCCGTGATTTTGTCTTCGAGCAGTTCACGGAGAATTTTTGAGGGCTGACTAATCCCGGGGATTCTAACCTTGCAACAGCACCTCCCTAAACTAAAGAGGGAGGGTTAATGGATGCCAACGCCAGCGTGACAGTATTCGTGGGGACTGGGCTACTTTGTGTCTTGGCCCATATGTACGCGTATGGTAATTGTAATATTAGCCGTTTCCCAACAAGGAAATATTTGGCATTCATTGACCGGGCAGCCAGTACTGCCGTCGGTTGAAATTTATAGAATTTTTCTCTTAAAACAATTTTTCAGAAAAATAGATTTCTCAATTCCAGTAGTTGTTATCGCTCTTTCCATTATTGATGGGGGTTTCCTTCTTAACCTTTTATTTGAAGTAGTGTGGAATGTCAGCATCTTGATTATGTCATTATTTTCACTTCGAATTAAACGTGTTATCCATTTTAGTTGTTGCTGCTGTTGAAAGTCCCCAAGGGATGCAGTTTCTGTTATTTGGTACAGTTCTTTGTGATTCTGTAGCGCCAGTCCACAATGTTCAAAGAAGGATGGTCTTTGCTAAGAACAACAGACTTCTCTCTCAAAGTTCTTTTAACCATTGATCTGAGAAAATGGTTATATGCAACTGACACTTTAGGTATTTCTAAACGGGTTGCACCTAACATTAAAAATTACCTCATTGTATATGCCGCAACCATGGGTGGGGGATCGACTACCGGTACGAACGCTACTTAGTATAATGAACTTACAAAAACAGTCAACATCTCTATGGTAAACAAGATAAATTAGTAAATACAATCACACTTACATTCAACAAGAAAGGAAGACATCATAGGAAACAAAGAAGTAACAATATTTCACCGAAATTCAAAGAATGCATTATTCCATTCAGCACATTTACAATATTTTGTGGTACTTCACAGTAACTAACCAAGTCATATGTACCTCCAAATTTGTATAAAGAGCTCGGAAATGTTTAACCTTCGTGCACACACAAAAAAAAAAAAATTTATAAAGAAATAAATATGAAACAAAGTTTTACTCATAAATTTATAAACATTCACTAAATTATAAATTATATGAACCAGTTATAAGGAAATCCTTATTATTTTTCATTTTATAAAGTTCGAATCGATTGGCAATTAGCTGATATTTTACCAACCATTCCAATGAACGATTTAAGAAATGAATAGTATAAATAAACAAGCTAACAAATAAATAGTATTTATTATTTTTCTTGTAAATTCTCAAGAACAAAAAAAATACATAAATTCACTTTCATATGTTTAGGGGTTATTAAAATTCTAATAATCGTTTTTAAAACAACCAATTACTAAGGAGTGAAGGAAGTTAAAATAATACAGGTGACAATGGAAAAACGCAATGCCAGAATTACAAGGTTAACAGACATCATCTTCACCAGGAACATTTACAATATCTAATATTCACTTTGGATGCGTGATGCTGTATAACGAATGACGGTTCAGAATGAGAAATCAGAGAGTCGAGTTCGTTACATTCTCTTATGCGCAAATACTCTTGGGAAAGTTATGAATCCATCTCTTCTGCACCCCATCTATGGGTTAAATAGTAGGATGGACTTGATCCTATAGACTTGGTTGGCAATCAGTCTACCACTTCAAAAAACGGTAGCTTACAGCAGGAAATCTGCCTAGTCAGTCGAGAGAGATATGATCGCCTAAGTGTGTATCACGTATAGCATGTAAATGATTGATTGAATATTCATTTTATTAACATACATACAGATATAGTTGGAACTTTACCGCCATCAGAAGGCTTTTTATAGAATTATCGATAGTTTAACATAATGCGATGATCAAATACTGTACCAATCGAAGACATATGTACATAAAGCATAACAGGAGTTATCCTATTAGATTGGATATCAAAATTTGGTGCACTTTTTATCATAACTGACAGGTTCACTCGATTCCAATCAACACTGTTTAAAGAATTCAATCAAATCTTAAAGGTGAAACATTAATAGAACTTCATGTAAAACCGGCCTTGTTGAACGATTTCATAGACAGACAGCACTTGAATTACAACATAATAAAACAGTTTGGAAAAACAAACTACTTCTTATGCGTCTATTAATCAAGAACGCTATCAAAGACATGTAACCCCACTGTCGATCCTAAACATAGGTAACCAATAATGTCACCCAGTCGTCGGTCCTCAAGTTCCTTCAGACCGCCGTGATTACTATTTAGCTAACTCTTCATTCGTTCGCGCGTGATTCATTTTGTCGCTGTTATCATGATGGTGGCACGGTTCCACTCGACAGTTGGCATTTGTCTGTTCACGACCATTCACTCCTTTGCCACGTTGTTTTTAATCTCAGAGGATGAGAAGATTTCTGGTGAAGCAAACTTGAAGTGAAGACGGTTCTACAATTTGGAAGCTACACAAAAACAAGAATCGTTTGGAATAAAGAATTAACTCGGATTAAAAATGTAACAATGATTTGGTTTATATATGATTCATTATATACATCGGTTTTAAACCTTCCCAGTTATTATAATCAAAGGACAATGAGATCCCCTTCGAAGTCTGCAGCTTGTTTTAGAAGTAATTTAAATTTCTAAGTTCTGGTCTTCAGGTCCGGTTCAAGGTCTTGGTCAGGAGGTATAGGTGAACGATGCGGATTCCGGTAGCAGTAGTGTGAGAACTGTGTGAGTATGTGTGTGTATGTGTGTGTCTCTCTCTCCCTTTCTCTCTTTTCCAAAATCTCCAGCTTATATGGATGCGTCTGGTAGGGGTGAGATTGACTTGGGTCTGAGTTCGGTTGTCTTCATCAACCTTTTCTAAATTTCCATATATAAAATACATTTGCTCAAGTGATTTTCCAAATTTGAGGTTACCTAGCCCCCTTTTGAAAGTAGTCAGAGAAATCAAGCCACAACTTAACTCCCACTCTCTTAACATCTCATCTCCCAATATCGCTTCATATAGATGGTGCTAATCTATCTCTCTCCCTTCTCTTTCTTCTTCCTTCTCCCACTTTCTCAGCAAGCAACATCAGCCCGCTTCTTGGGCTGGGGTGACAAATCCAGCCTCCAGATGGCACAGCAAAAACAAAAGGGATTTTAATTAATCCTTATCTATCAACTTTCCCCATGCTGGGATTTCTCGATCAACCAGACCACTCAAGAATTGGAAAAGGAAAGAAAAAACTATTTCCACTCTCCTTAAAACGAAAGTTTATCTTTTCTCTGTCTTATGCTTTTTTTACGATCGAACAGGCCACCCAGCCTTCTTGTCCATGGCCACTTCAAAATAGTAATTAATTTTTCCTTACTACTTGTATCCAATGGAATCCGAATTAATCAAATTTTCTCTGGACGAATGTCACCGAAATTATAGTGACAAACGCGTCCAGTCGGTCTCTATCGAGTGGAGGGTATTTTTTCTGGGTGGCTGATTCAAAACATATAGTTCTCCCCAGCCCATTTTCTCCAAAGGAATCGTGAATGTTATTTATTTCGGCGACCACCCTGGTTCTTTTATCGTCAATATATGTTTTTATTTTATCTGACATCTTCGTGGATACCTTAATGATTTTTTTTCTTATCGGCGAGAAGTGAGGAATAACGGGTAGTCTTGGTTTTGCTCAATCTTACTGAATTCCGTCTAGTTAAATTTGGGTTCGATTCTCCTTGTATTTTTCAACGCATTTTGTTTTTAATTTTCTTATGAACTTTTCAATCCATCTTCCTGCAATTTCAACAGTTATCATCCACTTAGTAGACTCTTTCCTCTTTCTTCTTTCTTTCTTTCTCTCTTTCTTTGATCAACCTCCAGAGATCTCAGTGTCACATATATATTATAACAAAGATAAATTATATTCGAAATGTCTCTCATACTAAACGGACTATTTAAAAAAAATGATACACTTTCAAGGCCATCAACAGCAACTTGAAAAATGTCACAATTAAGATTTCCGACAACAAAACAAGGGAAATGATTTTATTCCACAATAGCAACAGAAGATTACAGATGGTTGGGTATGCATCGTAACGCCTTTCAAATCCATATTTTTAAAACATGGGTTTGAAAGGAAACTCTTCTGTTTTTTTTTTTATTTCGCATTTCTGTAGATTCACAAACCCTAACGAGTAAGCGTTCTTCTCCAGTCGCTCAGTAAATACGATCTTTCTTTTTTCAAAATTTGAACTCGGATTCTGTTGTTGACGAATAGCGTACCTTTACCACAACCAAACTTTTCTTATTTTTATCTTATTCTATGGAATATATATGTCATAATATTTCAACCTGTGTCGGATTTGCATTAGTTCTGTATCATTTTGTTGAAAACATTTTTGATGATATCAATATCGTTTTCATGGAATCGATACCTTCTCGGTAAATATACATACCACTGCACACATTACATACAGCCGAAATTATGTTTTTGTACTAAATGACCGCAACAAAAGCACATTCTGTTCAAATTATAATTGACCATATTACACAAATAAGACACGCTTTATATAGCATTCAAATTCAAAACAGAACAGTTACTTTACTATTATTGTCGATAGACTTAAACCCACTGATATTGAGAAAACAAACAAAAATTGAAGATGAAATAACAACTGAAAGCCAAACCTACTGTTAAATAAACAATATACTCCGTCAAAACCACTCTTTCTTCTTCTGTTCTGTGTTCGTTTAGAACGTGTGTGATCATGGCTCTCCACAACTTCCTATCCTTTGTAGCCCTTAGTAATGTCTTGTTGAAAAAAATAGTCAGTGGGAACACCACAATGAATGAATGAAAAACGTCCTACCTTAACATCTGGTGATGACAGAACAAACAACATTCATACAAGAAGCAATAACAAACGAGACATCGTTATGGTTTTAGAACACGGTAATTAATCTATTTATTCAGCATGGCTCTCCCACAACAACTAAAGAAAAAACGAGAGAAGATTAACAAAAAAGGTCCATGCGCCCTCTACAACTTGAAAAACAAATGTTCAAGGGAAATAACTAATCCCTTATTTATTAATTTATAAGAGTGCAATTTTCAACATGTCTGTCTCTTTACTATCGCCACACTCTCCGTTTTGTCCTCCATTCACATAAGCTACTGTTCCTTTTTCTTTCGATACACCGTATATCAAATTTTGCAAGACCGCCTTCATCATGTATCCTAAAAATTTCAGATTTCTCTTTCTGATTTTAATTATGTGTCTTTTCGTTATCATTTTCTTTTTGCTTACACGCTGTTATTGATATTCTCAGCATACTACTGTGAAACCACATTTCAGTTGCTTCAAGTCTCCTTTTCATGTGTGAGGAAATTAATTGTCCAACATTCACTGCCATATAGGAGGACCGATATTACATAACAGCTCAGAATTCTTTTCTTTCTTTCTAATGAAAGTTTCCCTATTTATTAATACTTTGCGGTTTGCGGCCATATCACGTTGAAACATTGGTTCTCGTACAATCACCGAACTTAAACAACGGCGAGTTAGGTCAGCACTTTGATGGGTGACCGCTTGGGAATAGCAAGCGCTGTAAGCTTGGATATGTAGGTGGCGTATTAGATAATGGCTCAGAATTGTTAATTGGAAAACCGAGTTCCAATTCCAGTTGAGTTCGTTATATTCACTTACGCGCAAATACCCTTGGGAAAGGTATGAATCCACCTCTTCTCTCCCCAACAATAAGTTAATTGGTAAGACTTGCATCACTAAATTATTACTATCTCAAAAAAAAATTCTTACAATCTAAAAATATTTTCTGTTCTTTAAATAACCTGCAAAGCGTTGGTAAACAGTAGAAAACGACTCAATCAAATCAAATTAATACTTTACTTAGTGTTTGGAAAGTATATTTTGCTATTACAATGCGTTTTCTTATTTCGGTGCCACCTATTCCATCTTCTGCTAAAACACTTTCCAGGTATTTAAACTTCTGTGTTTGATTTTGACATCTCCAATTCACTGTTCGCATCTTGGACTTTTTCTCTTGCTGACAACTACATCTGCCTTCTTACAAGTGATAGTTAGTCTCTTCTTCGCACTTGCCTTTACTACCTCGTCTAGGAGGTCTTGTAGTTTTCCTTCAGCGTCTGCCAACAGCGGAGTGGCAACTGCGTATCGTATATTGATAACATTGTATCCATCGATACTAAATCCTAGTAGGGTCTCTATCCCCTACACACATGAAAACCAATACAACTATCTCAGGGCAGTCAATATACTTATCGAGACATTACGAAAAAAAACAAACAAACAGATTACTAACAACCAACAAATGATTCTCCTGCAATATGTCATGTGAATGTTAAAAAATTAATCTTTCTTTCTTCATTTATGTGTACCACAATTTTCAGCTGTCTGTTTCTGTTAACAACAGTTGGTTTGCAATTCCTATTCTCCCTTAAATTTCCACGCTGGTTACATGTCTTGTCCATGGTATTGTAACGATCATCATCGCTATTACAATCACACATACATACATACATACAGATCATACGGCAAGCATTCATTGGCTAATCTCCTCAAAACTAGCTTGCTGATTGGTCAATTCCGACCAATCGAATCGCCGGCACGCGAGGAACAATTTTCCCGCGAACAAGCTTTGGAGCCTATCACGTGTGACACAGCCTTATATAAACAAAACACGAATAAGCTTCCCTCGTGTTTTCTCTTCATTAATCTTTCTCCTTGCTGCCAAGATGTAATCTTCAAGAGCTTCCGTCTTAACCGTGCGGTCAGACGTTAAAGAACATTGCCAACAACTTTTACCGACTTTCTTGCAAGTCGTCAGTACAGTCCAGCTATTACGCCTGTCTACACAAATCTACGACTTTACTCACAATGCACACATAGACACAGATTTTTGTATCACATTACACATTCTTCCTCTCTGTGACTATGCCAAGTTCATGAATCAGAACTCTCTTACTTACTCAAAACAACACACTTCTTAATTAACTGTATTCTATTCTAAGACCAGACTCTATTCAACATAGAATCCTGAATATTCTTATTCAAGAGAAATTCTTTTGAACATTCAATCTTAATCAGAATACAGTTACGACACACCATTGCATGATTGTTTTGTATGTCATTGTTCTAATATATATTTTATTGTCATTGTTCTAATATATATTTTATTGTTGATGCACAATTGGAGTTTCGGTGTTTTTTTTCTTGAATCATTAAATGTATAATAGATAAATGCTCTTAGAACACGCAATTACATTTGATAACCTCAACGCATAAACCAAGCAGCATTTACAGTATTCTTAGGATTTGCCAGTAAGAGTACATCTCTGTCACTTTAAGTTTTTTCTTCATTTGCGAAGAAATTATCCTGTATTTACTGTTATATCCTAGATTAGATATTACATAGCAGTTCAGCGCCGCTACATTACCTTTACAAAATTAATAAACATCGAAATATGATCGATTATACATCTTCCGAAAAATAAACTGACAAGCGTTAAAGACATCTTTGTTTTCATAATTTGCTAGATGTTTAATTAATAACTTCAAAAAAAAAAAAAAAGAGAAAAAATAGATATATAGACAAATTAGAAATTTATTTAAAACAACAGTATCCTACAAACGATAAGTTTGTTCCCTTCTTTTGTGAAAATATTAATTTTTCACCTCCCTCCTGATCTATTTCTGATGCCTTTTTCAGGTTTGTTTATTCGTTTTTATCTTTATTTGTATTGATTTACCAATGTTGCTTGTTCGTGCGCTACTTCGTTTGTTTTTTCCCCCATAGCCCCATAAATTATTTTTGTCGTTCATGTTATAAGAAAAAATTAATAATAATTTTACCAACGATTTTCTCTGACAAAGGGTTGGCCAAAAACGGTTCCTCAAATATTGCCCCCACTTATTTTTCTAAGATGTTGACATCTATCCTATTTAAAGCAATAATATGATTTTGCGGTATCAAACCTTTGTTAATATATATATATATATATATATATATATATATATATATATATATATATATATATATATATCAACATACCAAACGCTCCTTGATTTATTTTTAAAAATATATTACAAATTCCTGTTGGAACAGCCACAGGCCAGACTGACCTGAACTTTTTAAAGAGTGGTCATAAAAAGAAAAAAATAGTTCGGCAGAAGGTTCTCGTAAAGTACCTTTTTAGCCGTTGTATAGCCACTCCAGAAATCGGAAACAAACAAGGAGTGTCCAGTAAGCTAAGCAGTTTTCGCGGGGTTATTTCTTATCAACAGGCGGATGCAGATCCGGTTTTGCTTTGCAAAGAAGCCAGACGACATTTGGAATTATCCGCTCTAGTATCCATTCAGGTGAGATATCAATATTTTCATTAAATCTATTTCAAAGGTGATTCATCAAGTCTCTTTTAAATTTTTCGCTTTCTTTCTTCAATCTTATTTTGTGGATATATAGTGTTTGTGTGTCTGTGTGTGTGCGTGTGTGTTTCAAATTCATATAGTGTTGTCATATCTCGAAGGAATTAACAGATTTTTTTCAATGTAGTTAAAACAAGCGTAAAAAATTAAATTTTACTTATAAAACTATAAATCAGGAAAGTGTCCCATTTTTAATATATTTCAGGAAAGTGTCCAATTTTTCACAACTTCTGAGATAAAAGATTAAATAATGACAGATTTGTTTATTTGATTTTGTTTGCTGAAGTACAGAGTCTCTGAGAGGAATTTTCTCAAGCGATACAAAATTACCTTCGCCACCCCATCTTCCATTTTGTTATGCTGTTTTTATCTTTTTTTTTTTTTTTTTTTCCTATACTGCTTTTTGTTTTATCCAGTCAAAACAATCAAACACTGATTTTTAGCTGAGGGCTCTTCAGCGTGAGGTAGTGCTTAACGAGCTAGTTTAACTGGGCTACTAAGTCATGATTTATATACTAACTGGGTGTGCCAAACCAAACTTGAGGCCTTGTGCCCACCTAAGCTATGTTAATATGACATTGCTTCTAGAATTGCTATGAGGCATCGTTAAAAAGTTGTCTTTTTTGGGGGGGGAGGGGTAATGGGATTTTTTAAATTAATGTGCTAAAAGTATACTCTGGTTTTTTTATTGTTTTGTTTTATATGGCTTATAACCTTTGCAGGTTATTTAAAACCAGAAATGTTTTTCGATTGTAAGAAATTTTTTTGCAGTGTTGGTGGGTGATAACAATGATTCGGTGATACCAGTCTTACTAATTAACCCTTAACTGGTCGGGGGGAGAAGAGGCGGATTTATACATTTCCCAATGGTATTTACGCGTAAATAAATATAACGAACCCAACTTGTGTTGGAACTCAACTCTCCGATTAACAATTTCGAACCATTATCCATTACACCAGCTGCACATCCAAGCTTACACCACCTGGAATACGCTTTCCCATTCGTAAGCGTAGGAAATCTGATGGCTTTTCTTTAGCCGTCTTTGAGTTATGAGATAACAGACAGACTGACAAAAAAGTAATTTGGTATGTCGGCTCATCCAAAATGTGATGCTTGTTTTCCATAAACGCCCACATTTTCTGAGATCACAAGAAATTCCCATTGGCTTCCAGATTAATTTTGAACTCGGGGTTAGGATACGACGTAATCCCTACACCTCTCCCTGAACGTTGAGCCTGGTCAGTACCTAGACGGATGCCTTGGGAATAACAGGTGCTGTAAACTTGGATGTGTGGGTGGTTTGATGGATGACGGCTTGGAATGCGAAATCAGAAACCATAGTTCTTGATATTCACTTACCTGCAAATACCTCTTCCCTCTCCCCCCCCCATTACCATATGTTAAATATCAGGATAGACTGGGTTCTGTAGCTTTGGTTGGTAATCAGTCTACCACCAAGTCAATCATGGATCGAAGAAACATGATCGCCGAAATATGCAGTACGCATGGCACCTAAGGCAAGAAGAAACTTATGTTTGTTTCCAAATTCAAAAGGTCAAAATCGTCGGTTTAGTTAAAAACCTGAATCTGAATCTAGACTTTAAGCAGATCTACTGTAGAACTAATCCGTTTCAACGTTTTGTTAGTAATCAAAAAACATAATTATAAAAATTCGAAACGGGGTCCCCAAAATTAAATTTTTTAGAAGTCAAATTTTTATTGCAAAATTATTCAATTATATGCTGACTTGTAAGAAAAAGCAACAAAATAACAGTATTGTTCGCTATCTCTAATAAATAAACACTTACCGCTATTAAAATGATGTCAAAAAGAGGTAAAGAACAATGAACAGCTACTGCTGTTTCTCAGTCCAAACAATGTGCTTGTTTGGTTTGGTTTGGTTTGGTTTGGTGTTACGGCATATCAACCTCAATGGGTTAATTAATGCCGACAAAATTTTTAGTGTTGGTAATATGTTTTTCTTCAAAAATCTATTTCTGGGAATATTTTTCCTTAAAGAAATCGAAAGCTGGTCATATTTTTTCGAAAGAATGTATAACTGTTTGTATTGCTGGTATTTTTTTAAAAATATTGCTGATAATATTTTTTCCTTCAAAAATTATTGCTGGTCATAATTTTTTTTATTACAAAGTATTTCTGTTATTAAAACCTATTTTTACACAAGTTTCGGTGTTAACTATTTGCCCATAGCTGGGACCCTAACAGGTGCTACCACCCCGGGTCAGAGTGGACCTGGGAACACCAGCAATTAAGAGGTGGTTCCACGCTCCTCAAAACCTTCTGATCAGAAGCCTTGCTGTTGGACGTAGTTCGTCGTCATACCCAGGACGCGGATGTAGTTCATCGTCATATCCAGGACGAACAATGTGCTTGGATTACATGGAGTGATATTGTTCCAATGAAGCAATCATGGAATACCTTGACTGCAATAGAACCATTGGCAATATCATTTCCCCTGTGATCTCCCTATAATCTCCTACCAAATGCGTCCAACCTCAAGTTTGGGGTGGGTGTACACTGACACTGATATATGCACATTATGTCAAAGTGATCGGGGCACTTTACGTCACGTGCTCTCTGCATGACCACAATCATGTACACGTCGCGTTATAGTAAAATGTTGCAAGTGGTCATGGACTTAGTACACAGTGTGAAGCAGTCAACAAATATCCTGTAACGACTAGAGGACGTAAGATCCGTTTTCATAAGGAAGGTGAACGCCCTGTGCAAAAAACCGAAATAATTTCCAATATGATACTACAGAGTGGAGCTCATGATTAGAGGGTGTTAGTTGATCTTAGAGCACCTCTGCAATTTCCGGTACACACCATTCAGACTCACATCCTGACATTGTAGCGTGGTCTGATTCAAAGAAGTGTGTCCTCCTAGTAGAATTAACGGTTCCATGAGATGAGAACAGGGTCTGGGCGCACAAGCGAAAGAAAAACTACTACAAATCGCTGCGATCCGACTGCGTGGAAAAGGGAGGGACATGTCATGTGCTACCTATTGAGGTCGGATGTCGTGGATTCCCTTTTGAAGGTGGGCATAACTGGCCGGTACCTGAAGTTTACTTCACATCCTCTCCAGAACACAGTTCAACAGGCATCGAGTTGGATCTGGTCAAGATCCAAAATAAATAAAGTTAAATAAAAGCATGCTTGCAACACAATGCTACTTCCGACGTTAAACACATCTGTTTTCCTTCCATTCTACATCATTAATAACGGTCGCTACGAGCGCGTTGTGTATTTTAACACAACGATGAAAATCTCAGCTGTAATTGTAAGAAGAAATCACAAGAGACTGACACGTATATAAAAACAAAACCCCGTCTGGTGGCAAAAGCTGCTGGTGGTGCTAGTACCGCCTTGGTCACCGAAACTGTGTTACCACTCCCGGTTGGCGGCTGATGAGGGCAAGGTATCGCACGTGGTTTCACAAGTTGTATGTAGAAAATCATATATATATATATATATATATATATATATATATATATATATATATATTACAATGAATCATTCATACAAAAAAAATCAATAGATTAGTAAAAAATTAAATGGTATAAAATGGTGAAATCCCTTCGCAAACAAAATTTTAAAGGTGCATTAACCTACCAATCACCCGATGAATGTTATGATCCTTGTTTTTTAAAATTATAAGCTGTATAAGGTCTTCTTTAATACGCAAGTACTTTCAACTGTACATTCAGTCATCTTCAGGCATGGAAATTATTTTGTTTGCGAAGGGATTTCGCCATTTTATATCATTAACTTTACCAATCTGCTTTTTGTATGAATTATTCATTGTAATATAAATTGAACTGCACCACATATTTGATATATATATATATATATATATATATATATATATAGTTATTTTTAATTTATTTTGTTTAAACGTTATTTTTTATGGATACTCGTATTCGAATAGAAGCTCTCTTTTTTAACTGAAGAATATATCAAATTAAACAGTATTTTTTATCCAACTACATCTAGCAGCCTGAATATTCGAGGAATCTTGTCAGAAGATATGCATCCTCCGGCAGGATTCGAACCTGCATCCTCTATGGTGGACAGTCATTGGAACTGACGTGTCTGACTACTCGGCCAAACAAAGCCCGAATAGTGCCTTTTGAACACACATTTCTCTACCGATTCTCGAATCATCCATATCTGCCCTGTATCGTATCGTAAACAAAGACAATTTATTTTTAGGAAATGGATTAAATTAGACATATTGCTATTTATAATTTATTTTGTTTAAACGTTATTTTTAATATATACATATATTCAAGTAGAATCTCTGTTTTTTTAATTAAACAGTATTTTTTATCCAACTACATCTACCGGCCTGAATATTGGGGAAATTTTGTCAGAAAAATATGCGAGTCTGGCAGGATTCGTACATGCATCCTGTGGCCGAACAGTCAGGCACGTCAGATCCAAGGACGCATTTAGCACTACTTTGACACATCGGCGTGTTATAAAATAAAATAAGACATATCTCGGCTGATTTACAGGCAAATAAACTAACATACTCAAGAACGAGAGCCGGATGTGAACGGGACAAATCCCCGTCACAAAATGATCATTATCTTCGTTTACGTGTGTTTCCGATGTACGAGTTCCGGTCGAAAAATAAAATAATATTTTAAAGTGTTTCTATTTTTCGACCAATAAAAATGCTTCCCTCCCAATTATACTCGCGTCGT
Source organism: Acanthosepion pharaonis (assembly GCA_903632075.3). Taxonomy (NCBI): domain Eukaryota; kingdom Metazoa; phylum Mollusca; class Cephalopoda; order Sepiida; family Sepiidae; genus Acanthosepion; species Acanthosepion pharaonis. Next base: position 274,002 of record CAHIKZ030002040.1, on the reverse strand, counting down.
TTTTCGAGCCTGTTAAGCCATAGAAGGGGTCACACGGAAGTACAACGGGCAGTCAACAGGAGGCCAGGGAAGAGACCTGTCACGGTCAGCAGCAGTCAGCAGGGGGAGCGCCAGCGCCAACCAGTGTGAACTACTATGAGAGATCAACCCAGATTCGAAACCGGCTTATGAATTTTACCACAAGGTAGCTGTCCCAAACCCACACGTTCCTGTTGAAATAAATCACGTAAATCTATTTCTGCTGTTGTCGTATTTCTTTCTTGCAACCATACCCTTGTCTATAACAGGCGAGATATATTTTTTGTTTTTCCCCCACTCCAGGTGAGACTGGTTGGTTTATGCATTGAGTGCGAACACCGTCCATATTTTTTCCATCTCAATATTTCCTGGTGGTATACAGTGAAAAACTTTTTTTAATTAATTTTATATATATATATATATATATATATATATATATATATATAGAATCGATGAATTACTTAATTATAATTATTTCAAATCCTCCTAATTATTTCTCTCTGTATATCCTTGCTTGAACGGGTTTCTAATGCTCTGGAGTGAGCGGCTTAGCCTCGAGGAGGCACAGTCCTATGGGTAAAAGAGAAACTCGAAGTTCCACCACGAAATTTGTGATCGAGCGACGCTATATCGAGTCTAATTCGTTATCTCCTCGTCACCGAGAACCGTTAGTACAGTTGGTATGGCATTTGCCTCCTGTCGTAACTATTCGGGTTTCAATTCTCGGTAGTGGATGCGAACTGCTGATGTAGTCCCAAATATAGGACGAAACGACCGTCCAGTGCTTTCTGCATTCTGTTAAGGTTTCTTCTAGACTCGATGAATTACTTAATTATGATTATATATATATATGTTAAAAAATATGTATTTTTACTTTATTTCACTTTTTACTGGCCATACTTCAGCTGTCCCACAAAACACATAAAAAGGCAAACTTTCATCACATATGAGTAAAGAAAATTAAAAATATAGTGTGACATGCCTTATAAATACATACCTCCAAAGAAAAGCTGAGACTGACATAATTTCATAATTTCACAATAGTCAAATTGTGAAAACAATAGTCGTAATTATCTTATGTTCCCTTATCTGAAAAAATTAAAAATTGTTAACATGCCTTATAAATACATACCTCCATAGAAAAACGTCAAATTCACAATAGTCACTTTAACCGTTACTCTCTATAGAAAAGCACTTATGTTCCCTTATCTGAAGACATTTGTTTTCATGTTTACATGCGCTATGTCTTTAGTTTAAACTATATTTGACCATTAGCTTTAATTAGATGACAATAGCGCTGTTAACTTGTTAGAATTGCAACTAATAGCCAATGATATCCATTATTCTTATAGCCAAATGGAAGAAATCAATACTAGTCTGCAACGTCAAAACCATCACTATTACCATCATGAAGTGCTGGATCTTTTGGATGAAGTGCTCGAAGACCAAGAATTTGAAGATGAGATACCAGACGATCCAGTACCTCTCAAGAAAGTTCTCAGTTTGAATTACAGCTTAGTGGATCGATGCAGAGACCAAGTGCTGATTAGTGTGAAGATCTCCCAACAGCGTACACTATCGAGTTTGATTGTATATCGGAACTACAACGATGAACCACAATTTGAACCGGTCTTGTGGTATAAGACAACTTTGTTTTGCTATGTCGGCATCAACGCAAAAGAGTTTTCCACGACAGTCATTATTTACATGTCTGAATATCCAGAAACAAGTGAAAGCGAAATATTTTTCGATATATCTTGAATGTCAATAACAAGTGAGTCATTGTTTTTTTGTTTTTTTTTCTTCTATTCCTTGAAGACCAAATAACCATTTCTAAAATATAACAACTGCTTGTTTTCTCGTGAAAAATTATTATTGTTTTAAACTAAAGCCTTTAATTACGAAAGAGCTGTTTACACAAAGGGATTTGTTCACTTTCCATTGCAGATTTTACAACTATCATTTTCAAAAATAATGTGTTATTAATAAAAATTTAAAGAAATTAACTCTGAGTAAATAATTATACCCCTACATAATCAGTCGGGGGTCATAAAACACTAAAACAGGGACCATAATTCGCATGCGCAAAATGGCGAGTTAAAAATTTTATATACATCGTTTATTGTTTCATTAATCTCCACTATTTTGTCTGGATCTCCAATTTTATCACCGCTGTTTGTTTTTTTAGTAAAATAGCAGCGCATCCCTACAAAATACGAACCGGTCAACTACTATCTGCTTCGAGTAACTGTAGTAACTTAAAATCAACCACACAGGATATTTTTAGTCCAAGGCTCATTTCCAAAATAATTTTACAGCGTAAAATTATTTTGGAAATGAGCCTTTCCTGAAAGATATTTTTTTTACTACAGCTGGTTTTCTCCAAATACATCCATCAAAACAACTTTTGTATATCAAGTTCATATTGCAGCAACAATCTTCTCAAGTTCTTTTTTCTACAATTAACTTGTTTTCTTTCAAAAAATTAAAAAAGTTCTTGTTTTTCAAAACTTCTAACAACTTTTTTATTTTCATTTTTGCGCATGCCCCTGTTTAATGACCTCCGATTCTAGACTTTTTTTACCCATTTATTTATTTAATCAATTTATTTAAAAGAAAACTGTATATAAAACATAAAAATCTTTTGCTTATATAATTTCTACCCAAGCAAAGCAAAGTGATAATGCCATTGAGAGTGGAAGGAAATGAAAAGACATTAGTGAAAAGACAGGACAGTTAAAAGAACAAAAAAATTGTCAAAAAGGAAGACAGAAGATGGTGATTGAAATTAACTGAAATTTTAACAATATGCTTTGTAATACCAAAAAGAAGAATCTTCTAAAAAGAAAGCTATTTCTTTAGGTATAAAAACAAACATTAATCATTTTTACCCACTTACCATTATTCGTTGCTTAAAAAAAAGGAGAGATTTATTTGAGCCTTTCTTTACAGAGGCGTGAAAAGTTAAGATTTTAGAGTTATCTCCCATTGAAGTAAAGTCATTTTTTTTTTTTAAATAAACAGCTGGGATCAGCTTTTTTTCTTATCTTCGAGTACAACTGAAGCAGAAGTGCTTAATCCCTAGATTACAATCCGGCATTAAATGGAAGGGTTGTAGGTTGACGTTACTGGGAAATTTTTGTCTCCAATCTGATGTATTCGTATGAATGACCGACATTGAACTCTACTTTATGTCACATTTATTGTGAGAAGGAATTCTTACAATATGTTTGACATCACCCAAAGTTTAACAATGTTTTTGTTACATTGTCTTAAATTAAATTGTATTTTTTTCACTCTAATCTATTTATTCATTCATTATCATCGTGTTTTAATGCTATTTTCGGTTGTGTCTTGTCACTTTTTATTGTCCATACTTCAGCTGTCCTATGAGAAAACACTTAAAAAGCAGACTTTCATCACATGCGGATAAGGAAATCTAAAAATATAGTGTGACATGTCCATGCTTTATAAAGCAACTAACACTACTTTTTTTATATACAAATATATGTTTTATTTATCTCCATTTTTTATAATCGTTGTGTTGCCCGGAATATTTTACGCTTAAAAAATAAAATTACTAAAATGTTATCAGAAATTTCCAGAAAGATAATTCCCCAAAACTAAATGGCACTTTTCAGTTATACGACTGCATATTTTAGACAAACCTTAACTCGAAACTGAAGCCAGCTATAGAAAATTAACGATGGGAAGATTGTAGCTGTTAGTGTTAGTATAGAATAGGATTGCCAGATTAGAAAATTATAAATACAGTACACTCTTACCCCCTCTCTCTCTCTCTCTATATATATATATATATATGTATGTATGTATTGAAAGAAAAGTGGGAAAATACAAAAGAGAAAAAACCTAAAGAGTGAGTGTAAAACGGAGAAAAAGAAAACAGCGAAAAGGACAAATAATCATGACACCATACATGTACGCACACAAGTTCAGACGGGCGCATGCGCTCAAATGCACATTATGAAAAAGACTTGCACCAATGATAAGTGCATATAAAAAAGAAAAATCGAGAAATATAAGCAATCAATTACTGATAACCCCTGATGATGGGTCCGTTTTTGAAACTCTGGAGTCGGGATGCTGAAGGTAACACCAATCAGCGAAGTGACAAACCTTTTACTATATATATATATATATATATATATATATATACCCACCCAATATAAAAGGAGAGATATAAAAGCATAAATCAATGGTTCTAATGGGTTATGAGGAAAATAAAAGTAAAAATTATTTAATCCAAGCTAAAAAAAAGAAACTCTGTAAAAGTGAAATCATTTGAAAATGTTTAATACAGACAACAGAGAAATAAACACGTCAGTTTTATGTAAACGTCTAGCAACACTAGTCTCCACATTACATTTTGTTTTATTTTCATCAAAAGAATCTGAGAAAAGAAAGTATAATTACTTATAAAGTTACAATCAAGAAAATTAATATCTATTATTAAAACGAATTATATAATCTATGTAATCGTTTAAAATTACACAACTCCTCATTTGCATTATGTAGTCATATAACTGAATAGTGTTTTAGTATTTTGCTTCCATTTGATTGTATTATATTATTATTTTCGACCCAGTGAATTTTATTAGTTGCAAAATACTTCAATTCATTTTTCATGTAACATTTCTCTTGACAACAAATTTTGAGCAAACTAAACGCCAAGTAGATCACAGAAGCTTCGATTAAATTTCCGACTTCAGATTCATTAATATATGTGAAAAGTGTTATAACGCCTACGCAGTTGTGTTCAAAGTTAATTTACCACCAAAATCTGGTTATGTGTTCTCTAGCCTATCACGTGGTTCACATTACTTATAAATACTTTGATACATCTTCATTCTCCCTCTTTTCTCCTTCTTGCCTTCTCTCACATACAAGATGCAGTTCAGTGGAGAGGTCGCGTTTGTCCCTCAGGGAAAAACGCTATGAAACGTCATGACACACACACGTACGTACGAACATCTATGGACATTCACTCCTTCAACCATAAGGGAAGGAACACTTAACATAACATTGAGAGTAATAAAACTCTTACAAGTAACTCTACATCTTACTAAAATTCTCCAAACTCGTACACCTTTTAATACACTTCACAGTTTATCAACAAGAACATTTCCCTCACTCAAAATTCCAAGGACAAGTTAACTTTAGCATTTCAAACACAACTGAATTACTGTTTGTATAATTGTTGTTATGCATATAAATTCCATTTACTTATCCAACTTTTCTTGCTGAATATTTATTCTTATTGTTTCATATTTTGTGGTATTTTGCGTTAATATGATATGTCAGGCTCTAGTCGCCACTACAGTGTCAACTATAACATTAATTAAACAAATGTGATTTTATCAGATGTGATAAAATTACTGATTTAAAAGTTACTTTAAATATTTTTTTTATCCATACTCGAAAAGTAGAGCTAACTCTTCCGCAATCTCATGTTATTTTTTTTTAAATGTTGTTCTCCCCCAAATCTGCTGAGGATTGGATGAAAATTTCCATGAAACTGAGTATCGATTTAAATAGGCAAATATTTTATTAACTACCAAATGGGCGGCAGATGTTTTCAAAGAATGCCAAAAAAAAAAAAATTAATTTAATTTTATTCTAATTTTGAATGTATTTTTTTATTATTAGAATTATCATCATTATTATTATACTTTTCGAATAAAAGAGAGATACTTTTTACGTCTATACAAAAAAAAAGGTATGACTGTTTTATTAAAATAAAATATAATAGAAATTTAAAGAAAATATTAAATTCAGATTTTGATATTATTTGAAAACTATATAAATAGACGTTTCTGAAAAGTTGTTGTCCAATCCATTTCGCAAATATTAACCAAACATTTATTGTTTCTTTTCTTTCTTAATACTTCTTAGTCGAATCGAAAACTTTTCAACATATCTGAGAAAACGAAGCGAACCGTGGGTTTACGTGTTGTTAAATTAGGAACACGTGTGTTTATTCCTGCTATAAGGTCCACTACAAAAACATGGCGGACTCAGAGATTGATCCACCATAAAGAAAACCAACAAGACAGATATATATATATATATATATATATATATATATATATATTAGTTTATAAAAAACTAGGTAATCCGTATGGGTAAACCTATGGAGGATAAAATCCAGAGAGCTCAATGTAAGTCTGCTAACTCACTCATGTCTTCTCTCTCCCCCGTCACTTCTTCACTTCGTTAATTTACATATGTTTAATACGGCCCGTCAAAAATGTGTAAATTTTCTTTTCATTTTTTGTTTGGAAGTAAAGTCTGATGATCCGCAATCCTTTAAAAGGGCTGTGGTGAAATAATTTATTACATGGAACCTTAAAGTGGTCTGTTTTTATTTAAATTATATATCAACAAATATATGTATTAAACAACAACATTTACAATGGACATAATTAACATTTGTGTTTGTGTGTGAACGTAAAGAGTTTGTATTTTGGTGAATGTTCGTACGTACGTGTATGTGCGTTTCATGGCGTTTTTCCACTAATGGGAAGACGCAATCTTCTGCGAGAGCTTACATTGTAGATGTGTTCGTTGAAAACGAAGAAATGAAAAGAGGACGAGGCAAGAAATCGCCCAGTATTTATAGTGTAGGGAGAGCGTCCCCTAGTCAACAATTTGGACAATAAAAGAGGTGTTAACTCCGTCAAAAACAAAAACAAAATAGAATAAAAAAAACAACTAAAAAGGTGACCTCGGCTTTTAGGTTTTTATACAAGAAGATCAGAATTAATTATTGTTATTGCAATCATCATCGAAGAGCCACCCAAGAGTTTAGAAAATTTAAGCTGAAGGAACAATAACTATTCCTGACCTAACATCGTTTTCATTCCATTCAAAAACAGTCCATTTGGCACGTATACCTCAAGCAAGATGAATGCTGCTCATAAAATATAGCAACAAAATCCGTGCTACATATTGTTTACTTGAGCTGTCCAAATTACCCGAACTTTTAGCTAGTTATTAGAGGAAACATTTACTCGAAAATCTTTAAAATTTGTGGAATTTAATCAAAACGTTCTCATTTACAAATTAAATAATAAAGGATGAAGAAATCACATACAATGATTTTTATATAAAGACATCTACGTTTTGTCTCGTAAACTAATCGAAATATTGGATACTATATTTTATCACATAATAAACGACAAATGACTATTTGAAAGTTCTGTATAACTCAGTAAAACAAGTTTATGTGATATTAAATTAAAATTTAAGTTGGAACGCACGACGAAACAAGAACAAGGGAAATAACTTATCAATTAATTATTTTCACGACTTGTCATTTTAATTTAATGCACTTATAAATTTATGAAATTCTAATATTTGGGGATGAAGTGAGTCTTATATTTCATCAAATGTATTATGTTCTTCAAATGAATTGAAATCTAATTATTGGCATAACATAATCACAGTAGAACACAATTTGAAAAAAAAGTATTCTTTGAAATTTGTAAACTGACAAAAATATAAGTTAGTTACCTCCCCTGATAATAGCAACTCAACACTGAACATCTGCTGCATTAGCCGTTAATTAAAGTTCAAAACATTTTTTTTCCTTTTTACATATTGCTGCTCCTTATAAAAAAAATACCAGCATTTCCTAAGTTATGCCTGGTGTAACTGGCAAGAATACAAAATAGTTTATTTGATGGTATGGAGGATGCAGAAAACGAGTTTCAGCCACAAATATTCAAAACACAAATTTCAGTCAATAATAACGAACAGCTCACAGAATAATCTTACCTTTAGTTCTGAGATATAAAGCATTATTTTTAATACATACACACATACATGCCCGAGGATGTCCATCTACTTAGGGGAGCTAGTTAATCTCTGTTGCAGACCTCTGCTCAGGCATATTTGTGTTTGTTCAACACTCACAGAGCCCACCAGTGGTTTATGCTGACAGAGAGAGAGAGAGAGTTGTCTAGGATAATCAACAGTCTGAACAAAGTCAGCATACTCAAACCCTCGGCTACAATGACTTGTGATTTTGTGTTATCACAAACATCCACATCTACTAAATTTCATTCACAAGGTTTGGATCAACCCATGGTACAGTTTTCAGGCACTTTCCAAAGGGGCTGCACACTGGGATCATCTCACCCAGACTGATAATATCAAGAAGTCACCTTCCTGACAAATCTAACCCAGGTTTCATGGTTAGAAAGCAAACCTAACCACTCAGCCATGTGCCTATACATACTGTATGTATATACACACACACACACACACACACACAGGTCTAGTAGATTAAAGTGTTGGCTCATGAATTTAGTGACATAGTAATTACAAGTTCAATCCCTTGGCCAGGCAGTGTGTATTTGAAATCAGTGAAAACAAAGCAACCAATAACTGAGCATTACGAATTGACAAGATTATCCTGTGTGAAACTGATCCAAGCAATTGCTTTCTAACTGTCCAAGTCACTGCCAACAGAAAAAAAGCACAGCATTTTAAAAATGAACACTGTCCTCCTCACTTGCAAATTCTCATAGCTCCAAAACATTGTCTTTCTTAAATTAAGGTGTCATTCTCTTCTACAAGCCCAAGACATAAACAGCAGAAAGCAGAATGAGAACAGTCTACTCCTGTAGATTAAAGGTTTGGTTTGGTTTGTTTTGCGGCATATCAACCTCAATGTGTTATTTAATGCTGACAATTTTTATTGCTGGTAATATTTTTTTTTCAAAAATGTATAGCTGGTAATTTTTTTTTTTTTTTTAAAAATGTATTTCTGGTAATAATTTTTCTTCTAAAATTTATTACTGGTAATAATTTTTTTACAAAGTATTTCTTTTTCAAACCTATTTTTACACTTTCATAATGTTTTGACCCCAATTTGGAGGTTAACTATTTACCCATAGCTGGGACCCTAACAGGTGTTATCACCCTGGATCAGGGTGGCCCTGGGAACACCAGCAATTAAGAGGTGGTTCCAATCTCCTCAAAACCTCCTGATCAGAGGCCTTGCTGTTGGACATAGTTTATCATCTTACCCAGAATGCGGTTGTAGTTTATTGTTATAACCAGGACAGAGATTAAATAAAGGGCTTAGTTTAAAATTCCTTGAAACTTACTTGGACTGATAACAGCCGTAACATGATAGCAACAGCAAAGATGAGGACATGACTTCTAGTTACTGAACCTGAATATATCTTCATTCATATACAAACAAAAATTTAACCAAAATATTACAAAAACATTAATGTTGTTTTTAATCAAATTTGTAATATTGAATGATTATTGCTTAAATGTCTGTGCATAAGCGCAAGAGGAGAGATAGTAAGAAATAGAGAGATATAGACAAGCAAATAAAGAGAGAGAGATATCAAAAGGATAGAAAAATAATTTTCTAAGATTAATCGAGCTAATAAAATTATAGACTTGTTTCCAAATAACCAGTACATTTTCTCATTTTTATTTTCTACCTATTTTTCCTTCTAGTAAACACTTTTTTTTTTTAAACTGACATGTTTTCCTATTTTACATTTGTTGGGGAGGGGGGTAGTTATATCATTAATACAAGATTATTATTTTAATTTCATCACCACCAACTCAACATCAACGAACTCGTCACCATGACAACTCAACTCCAGGACAACTAACCACCACCAGCCTACTCAACAGGAGGACAACTCAACATTGGCATCAAATCCATAGCTTCAGACCAGTGTTGGCTGTCATAGTGTGCACATCTCTTAGATTGGCTTTGAGTCATAGAGATTTTGAAAGTTTGGCTGTTGTCTTAGTGATTTATTAGTTACAAAGCCTATTTGGCTGACTAGTGTTTAATTTATTTGATCGGACAAATAACCATTGCTGAAGCAGCCAATAGAAGACTGCACACAGAGTTGGGGATGTAGCACCCCACAATATGGAGATTCATTACAGAGCAGCAAAAGGGGCAAAGAAACCAAGATGCATTTTTCAGGCAATTAATTGGAGGTCATTCCCCTCCCCAGAAATTGAAAAAGTCTATGAAGGCAGATGAAGAATTTTACAGATTGTCTTCTTTTTCACAACAATCTTCAACTGAATATTTGAGGGGAATTGCATACAATTTTCAAATTAAAAATAAAGTCATGTATTAAAAAATAATGTTTTTAAAAAATGTTTTTAAAAAGTCAACAAAAAAATTTCATCATTTGCATCTTGTTGAGTTGTTCTGGAGTTAAGTTGTCATGAAGATGAGCCGGTGGCATTGAGTTGTTGGTGATGGTGCACCCTAAATTAAACAGTTTTGTTACATATTTGCCTGCTTCTCCTATTTGTATCAATCCAATCAAAACTATCTAAAATGACAAAGAAAACTATTTTGCTTACCTAAATGTATTTCTTTCCAATTTATGACAGAAAAAGGATAAATTATATAGCTATTTACATGATAATATAACTTACATAAATTATATAGCTATTTACATGGATTATGTAAATGACTGTAAAGAAAAAATATTTGGAGGAATTATCTTTCTTCTATGTGAAATTATAGTGAGTCTCAACAATTTGATATTTACAAAAATAGCTTCACATTTTGGTTATGATTGATAGGTTCTCTGGTAAAAGGATTCTTACTTATTCCTTATAAACCTGATCAAAGTCTTAACATCTTTCTCTCTTGTACATTATATTCTGTATGTCAATTCCAAGGAAATATATATATATATATATATATATATATATATAGGATTAATGGGAGTAAAAGTTTGTCACTTAACTGATTGATGTTACCCTCAACATTCAGACTCCAGAGTTTCTTAAGCAGACCTGTCTGTCCACTACACAGACGCACAAAGGAATTTTATAAGTATGCATGTGAATCTGAATATCAGTCAGTTATGTGACATGCGCAATACACTTTTAAGCGATCATGTATCTTTCAATACATGACTGACGAAGCAGATTTTTTCCTGCAGTAGGTTACCATTTCTTCCTGCAGTAGACCAGTTGCCATCCAAGGCTATAGAACCAGGTCTGTCCTGCTATTTACCCATATCTGGGGGTAGGAGAAGAGGTTTCATACCTTTCCCAAGGTTATTAACACATAAGTGAATGTAATGGATTCAACTGGAAGTTGAACTCGGCTCTCTGATTCCTTAACCTGAGCCACTATCCATTATTCCACCATGCCTCCTGAATCTGAATATAACATTATTATTTGAAGATACCATTATTAATATTCCTCTGTTCTAATAATCGATAACAGATTCTTTAATTACTTGGCCATTTCCTAAAATTTAAATGTGTAGAAAACAGAATGAAAGATAGTAGTAAATAGTAATAATAATAATAATCCTTATTGCGTCTTATCTGACTTAGCCATAAACCATCTGTTCAATGTATGAATTTACAAGATTCACCTAAAGTATAGTTGGAAGTAGAAGCCAAAGCCTCAACCTTTGAGGTTAACTAAACTATTGTTCAAAATCCTTTGAAGGAACAACATCTCTACAGTTAGCTTGGTCATTTGGCTAGAAAATTAAAAAAGTTGTGAATGTGAAAAAATAAAATATATATATATATATATATATATATATATATATATATATATATATATATATATAGAGAGAGATAATATTAGTGGAAAATATACATACATATGCAAAATATATAAATACCCATATATATATATTTTAGAAAAAAATTTCAAGAGGAAGAATCCAGGTAGAACTCAATGTCTAGGACAGAGTAAGGATATAATAAAAGGCTTTAAAACTAATATTCCACGGTCATAATTTATTCCATTGGAATCATTAAATACGATCCAATTCATCAGACCTACAAATTCAAATTTATATATTCAAATATATATATATATATATATATATATATATATATATATATATATATAAGATATAGCTAAAAAAGAGTTTCATCCTCTGATGAATTTTATGAAGGCAAATGTAAGGATATTATTTTACAACCATCTTTTATAAACAGAATTAAAAATCTTGCTAGTTTTTCAAAATTTTTTAATCTAAGAACGCTCATAAACATACTTCAGACTAATTGAAATGCAAGGTAAACAATAAAGAATGCTAAGTGATGTAATTTAATGTCTAATAAATGAAAGTGAGTGGAAGTTATGTTGATTTTTTTTTTAATTATTTATTTTATTTTAATTTGAGAAATTAATTTATGCATTTATATATTTTAAATAATAGAAGATTTTGAATTTAACAGTTTTCACTTAATTTTTAAAAAATTTTAATAGTCATGTATGTTGGCTTGGGAAAGGAGTATTTCTTTTAGGAAAGGAGATATTTGCAAAAAAACAGGACACAGAATTATATTTTGGTAAGATCCGATAGTGGCACTCTCAAGAATTTTCTTTCAAAGTAAGTTACTTTCTCTTTTAACTTCAATCTAAAAAATGCTGCACAGAGAAAGTAACATTATACATTCACCTAAAATCAGTGATAGAAACTTATCCCAGTGATACTAAAAATCAAAAGGATTTTGATTCTGGATAATGACTGAAATTGACTTATGACCACATCACATTGAAGCACCAGTTCCCATACAATCACCAAAGTTAAACAATGTTGAGCTTGGTCAGTACCAAGATGGATGACCACTTGGAAGTACCAGGTAGTGTAAATTTTGATGTGTGGGTGGTGTAATGGATAATGGGTTGAAATTGTTAATCAGAGAGCTGAGTTCCAATTCCCGTTGGGTTTGTTACACTCACCTACATGCAAATAATCTTGGGAAAGATATGAATCTATCTCTTCTCCCTCTTCTATGGGTTAATTAATAAGACTTGTATCATTAAAACCATTATTATCTCAAAAATAAAAATAAATAAATAAATAAAAAATTCTTACATTCTAAAAATATTTTCTGGCTTTAAATAAACTTCAAAGGGTTGATAAGCCATAAAAAACAAATCAATCAATCAACAAAGACAGAAATCAGTTGAGTGTTAACTGTGCCTTCCAGCCTTTTTCAAGTACTGCTTGTTGAACCCAGTAACTTTAATGGAAATTTGAACCAGACTCTTTATTCAAGGCCTGGGGGTAGATTGAATAAAGGGTTTGATGAGACCTGTAAATTGTGTGAATGTTTGTTTCAAAATCATGTGGATCATATCTTTTACCAGAAACTACCTTTTTGTTTTGTTTAATACTTATCAGTGTCCACAACAAAAATACATATTTTCATTTATTTAATTTTCAACACATCCTATTATCCTCAGGTATGGGTCAAAATGTTATCCTAAATACTTTCAAAAATAGTTAATTTAATTTTCTTCTAAAGTTTCTGAAAATCAAACATTTTTCAATAGGTCTCCAGTTCTAGTTCTCAATTGCACTATGAGCAGGCCTGGAGTATAATACACCATGGTGTTGACTCAAAACTTTACATTAAATGTGAAGTTTCTTTATACTTTTAATTCTACAATATGGAAATTAAACCATTAACTTGAAAAAATAAATTTTTAAATCTAATAGATATAACTTTCAATAAAATTTGTATAAATATACATAAATATATATACATACATTGTTTGACATATTGAACCAGGATTTGTTCAGAGGCTCTCAGAGATATCTGACACTATTTTCTTTTAATTTTAATTTACAGGGTGCGATGGATAAATTGTCATCTAAATTATGCAAAAATGAAAATAACACTGACATTTCATTTTAACAGATATATTTACCAAAATTACACAAAAATATCTTGAAATACTAAAGAGTAAATTTATTCAATAAAATCACCATTGGCTTCAACCACAGCCTCCAGACAACTTCAGAATCTCCTGCAACTCTTCTGGATGGTCTCCTTGTTTAAGTTGGTAAATACTGCCATAATCCTTGCCTTCAGTTCATTGGTTTTACAAGGAGTTTTGTTGGTCTCTCACTCAACTAAGCCCCATACATAATAATCAAGGGGTTACAGTCTGAAGAGTTAGGTGGCCAGATGTAATGGGTGACATGGTTGCAGAAATTGTCTCACAGCCATGACTGGGTTCTCCTGTTTGTGTGGCATGGTGCAGAGTCCTGTTGTCAGACATAGGGTCTTCCAGAAGCCATCCTCTTGACCCAGAGCAGCACTATCTCCTCAAGGCACTTGATGTAAGCCTCCATGTTGAGTCTGAGGCCCTGTGAGAAGACAAATAGAGGCGTAATGTTGCCATCCCTAGTGATCATGCCAAACACCTTCATAATCACCATTAGACTCATCCAATTCTTTCTGAATCCTCTGCACTGCCCTCAGATTGACAACCAAACACTCTGAAATGTTTATATTGAAGCTTCCAGTGCAAATGCCAAATAGTACAGCATACCATTTACAAATTTCTGGCAGAGTGAATTGCATCATGGTACTCTTTTTCTCAAAGACGGTGCCCAACTGACCCTACTATAATGTGCAGTCAACAAAAACAAAAGCAAACAACATGTATGCAGGAAATTAAAAATACAAAATGGTGACAATTTACCTATCGCACTCTTTATATGAATAAAATTAATTTTTGTTTTTTGGTAATTGCATTATTTTAATGTATAAATTGTCCAAATCATGATTTGTTCTTCTTAGAACTTTTTTGGTTTTAAAAAGATTGAAATAATTTTCTCCAAAAATATATTTTCAAAAATTCAAATAAAGGATAGAAAAATATTAGAAATGAGTAAAAACAAAAATGGCCAACTGTAGGCTACTTATCCGTCATGCCAGACATTAGGCATTTTCAAAATAAATTATTTGGGACGATATTCTAAGATGATAGATACTTAACCTGAAATGCTGAACCAGGATTTGTTTAGAAATTTTTCTCCTCATACTCATTCATTAAATTCCAAACAAAATGCACCAATGGAATTCTATTCAAATTTTATACTGGTAAATAATATTTTGGAAATTAAACTAAGTTAAAATAAATTTAGACATTATATTTTTTTTTTTTTTTTTTTTTTAAATTTACTTTGTCAACATAATTTACTGTAGCTAATCCTACACTCAACCACACCACCCTTAAACTTTCCTAAGTAATGGTGAGAGACAATGGAAAGAGAAGGGATTATCTCATAATGTTAATCAGTAAAATCCTAAACTGTAAACCAATAATCATTCATTATTGTTCAAAAGACTGGGAGGACTGAATTTCAATATAATCCATTTTTTTTTTTTTTTTTTTTTTTTTTTTTTTCATTGCTTAAAATAGGTCCAAATGATCCATTTTTTAAAATTTTCTTTTGAACAGGAAATTTATTGTTAAAACCTTTCATTTCTTATTTAAGATGGGGTTTCCGGTTTCCTTTCTCTGAATGTCTTTAAATTAAATTAATGTTAAAAATTTTATATTTTTTGACTGGATGGTGGCTACAAAAAATTTTTATGTTGAGGCTACCATTTTTTTTTTTTCTGATTGCTGATTGAAATACTGGTAGTTTGGTTTGTTTTACAGGGATATAAAATTCAATTTTTGTTTTTAATGCTGACAAAATTTTATTGCTGGTAATATTTTTTTTTTCAAAATATATTACTGGTAATATTTTTTTTTTAAAAATGTATTGCTGGTAATTTTTTTTTCAAAATTTTATTTGTTTCAATATTTTTTTTCATTCAAAAATGTTCCTAAAGGTTTTTTTTTTTTCAAAAATTTATTGCTGGCAATATTTTTTCCTTCAAAAATGTATATAGGTATTTTTTTTTAAAAATTTATTGCTATAATTTTTTTTTTTTCAAATTTATTGCTGGCAATATTTTTTTTTTAAAAAATTATAGCTTTAACGTTTTTTTTTTTTTTTCAAAAAATTTTTTTTGGTTTTTTTTTTTTTTTAAAAGTATTTCTGGTATTTCATAAAAGTTTTGACACCATTTTGGGGGTTAACTATTTGCCCATTTGTCTTAATGTATTAAGGTTAAAAAACCTTTAACACAAGTTTACCTGGGTACACCAGCAATTTCTTGGTGGTTTTTTTGCTTTTTTTTTCTAAAAAAATTCTTATCAAAGGCCTTTTTTTCTGTTAGAAAAGAAAAGTTAAAGAGCCCAAACTCTTTGGGTAGAATCTAAAGGGCCTTATCTGATCAGCAAAAATCATATAATATTAGGATTCTTGAACATGCCATACCAAAATTTAAAAATGTCCCCAATAAAACACTGAACTAATGGAAGGCTGTAGTCTGCACCAATTCCCAGTCAACACATATTACCTTAGACAACCAGCAGCTACTATTATTCTTGGCCTTTTCCACCTTTAAAAACATATCATGACTAAAAGCAATAAAGCAATAAACTAAATACAATTAAACCAGTTTGCCAAAAAAACACCTAAACCCCTCAACCTTTCTTACTCCAACATACTTACCTGGTACATGCCAGGAAAGATTAAAAAAATATTAAGCCCAAGTGCCTGAAAGAGAAAGGGATGAAGTTTGAATGATATTATTTTGAAGCAAAAATAAATATTTTTTTCATATAAAAAAAAAAAAAAGCAAAAAAAAAAAACGGTGATTTTTCTCAGAAAATTGGGCATAATTTCTTAATGCTGAGTGACATTTTCCACAGCCAAATCAAAGATTAATTACCAGTGAATAATTCCATGTGCAAACAATAGCTGTCTGGATCCTATAACGTTTCCTGAAAAGGTCCAGAAGTTTACTGATTGACTGAAAACTTGTTGCGCATAATTGTTTTTTGATGGTGGTTTCCTGTATTTCATCTTGATATTGTCATTTTTGGACAGCCAAGTCATCAAAGATTCAGGAAAACAGTTTAGCATAGGTTTGCTTTAAGAACTTTACATTCTACGGGGTTTGTAAAATGTTACTGACAAATGAGATTTTTTCGCTGAATATTTACACGTAAAAAAATTACAACTAAAATTTTTGTAAAAAAAAAATGTATATTTCTTCAGTGTACACGTACTGTATATTACTGGCAGTAGATACCAAATGTAAATACAGAATGTGATAATTTAATTTTTTAAAAATTTTAATTGGTTGATATTTTTAAATAGTTTACTGCACAATTTACACATTAATAGAGTTTAAAGGCACAATAGAGCACAATTGCATGCAGTCCACAATATTAAGAGTAATTGTTTACGTTCACAAGATAATTGTTTGAATCTGCCAATAATTGCTTCTGCATCCAATTAATCTAATAATTCCTTTTCAATGGAATACTAAATGTATGATTCCAAATTCTCCTCAGGTAGCAAATTTCTTAACCATGTCTTTATGATCTTTAGCGTTGAAAATGTCCTCTCATATTGGACATGAGTAACTGATAGTGTGCAAATGACTTTATAAAGTTCTTATTCCTTTTTATTACTAAATCAGTTGTCAGAGTTTGTTTCTTTATTGCATTTTTATTTGATATAGGGAGCCCACTTGCCATTAAGCAAGCTGGCAAACTGGCCAGTTCACCACTGAGCCTAAATTCATTATACTTCCACCACCATATTTAACTATCAGGACAATATTTATATAAAGTGTTCTTCAGACATGTTTCAAAATGTTTCTACAATTTTAGTCCTATTAAATCATATTTTGTCCCAGAATAAAACAGGTTTCTTCAAAATACAATAAATTGTAGATGAGGCTTCACATGTTTGTTAATTGGATGATAAGTATGATAAATGTTGGATGAGGATGTAATAAAGTATTACACATTCACTATCAACATTCGTCATATTTATCATGCAATTAAAATATACTAATACATGCAATTTTTAACATACACGTAAATTGCACTAACATTTTAAGAATTAAATACATGCACACACAAGTGCCATCAGGTATACACATGCACATGAGTACTATCAAATGAACATGATGTCGCCATAAATGAAAACAAATTTTTAAAAACAAAAGTACACTAAATTATTCCACTTCTCAAAATTTCAGATGAAGTTAAATCAGCAGCAAAACTTTAAATTTATAAAAGCTTTCCCCACTTGTTCCTTATTTAATCATTATATATTTGTTGCTCATTGTTTCACAAAACAGTAAAGAAATATATTTATTAATAGTATAAATTTTAGCATTATTATTGTATAATGAGCAATGTTTTAATACCCAAAGCACTCACTTTGCACTGTTTTTATATAATGCATAAAAGGTTAATGGCCAGAGTTGAATCAGGCCAGCAAACATAATGGCCAAAATAAAACGTACATCGGATGTACTAAATGTACTTTCAAGTGTACATGGTACAATCATAGGTTGTCATTAATGCTATTAAGTCTTAGGTGCTCCACCAAACTTTCTGACCATGTGTGGAATTTAAAAGGAAAAAAAAACAACAAAGATCCGATTGTAAGGTGGAAAACTTTAAAAAAAGGCAAATCCTTATAACTGCCACAATATTTGCAACCTCTGCCAACAGGAATAATTAGAATATTTACATTTCCAGATCCAAAGAACCTTTTGCACCAGAAATTGTAAGTCTTGAGTCCTTGCATACATATTAATTCCTCTTAAGCACATATGAGGCTGGATTAAAAAAAAATATATATATATATATATATTATACATACACACACACATTTCAATTACCCGCACCACTTTTTTTTATACCCTTGCTTTTTTTTTTCCCTTCACATTTTCTGCATCCCTTTCTATTACACTTGTCATGTTTCCTTATTTTGTTTTTTAAAAAAATATAGTGTTCATTAGATTTAAAAAAAAAAAAAAAAAAGAAAGCATTAAGAAGTAATTTGATAAAAATTGTATGAGGATACCCTGAGGTTGAAACCAAGGTAGCCAATTCAACTGATCTCCTGATTTTTTTTTTATATATATATATATATATATATATATATATATATATATATATATATATATACATTTCTACATATACATATACACACACACACAAAGGACACACACACACACACACACACACAACATGCACACACACAGATGACCAAATGAAAAAAGAAAAAATATACCTTTTGCATTGTTAGACTCAACCACTTGACTAAAGCATCAAAAAGATGAAAATAAGAAAAATAAAAATTAAAAACTTTTTTTTAGCATTTAATACTGGAAAATTAAGCTAAATACTATCTAGTCAAAAGTTTAAGACCATATTTAAAACTCCCAAACAGAGCAGGAAATGCCCAATAGGACATCTCAGTAGTAAGTTACATGGTCACCATTGTGAATAACTTCAAAAATTAGCTTTGGCATGGTCAATATAAGTGTCTACAGAAGGCTGGCTGGAATGTTACTTCAAGTGGTAAAGATGGCTTCATGAAGATTATGCACTGTTTGGAATTAATGTCCATTTCTATAGACTTCCATTGCTATTCACCCCCCAAATTTTTAATAGTATTTAGGCAAATGAACAAACTGGATGGTTCAAAAGAATCATGTCATTTGCTGTGAAAAACTCCTTTGTCCTGCAGGCATTATCTATTGTAGCATTGTCCTGCCAAAAGATCCAATCATTTCCACACAAGCGAGGGTCTTCAGGCAATAAGGACACTCTCTCCAACATATCAATGTAACCAACCACAGTTTGATGCCCTTGTATAACATGAAGCTCCATTGTTCCATGAAAGGAGATAGCACCCCAGGTCATGAATGAACCTCCTCCACTGTATCATGTAGAAAATGTCTCCAGTAGGATATATTTATTGTGCCAGTAATGTTGGAAGCCATCTGGACTATCCAGGTTAATTTTTTCTCATCAGAGAACAAAACCTTCTTCCAATTTTCTATATCCCATGTTTGGCACTTCTCAGCAAGATTTAACTGAATTATTTATGTGGTAAGCAGCATGGACTTTGAAGATGTTTTTAAAGTCTTTTTCTCTTGGTGAAGCTCTACTCAAATAATTGGTTGAGTCTAACATAATTTTCTTTATTTTCATTGGCCTTAAGATTTTGGCCAGCAGTCTATAAATATGATAGGTGTATTGGCTGAGTAGTTAGAATGTTCACTTTCTGACAATGATAGCTCTGGTTCAAATCTTGCCATGGTTGATTTGTCAGGTAGATAGCCTCTAGATGTTATTGGCCTGGGTAAGGGATCCCAATGTGCAACACTTTAGAAAGTGCTTCAAAATTACATCACTGATTGACCAAAGCCTTGTGAGTGAAATTGGATAGACAGAAGTGTTTAATAGTTGTGTGCATATGAAGTCACCATTGATTGTAAATATGTCAATGTTATCTAACAGCACCAACAGTTCTTTGTGACATACTTTATTAAATATTTTTGCTGGATCTATAAAACATAGGTATACATCCTTTTGCATTTGTATTGCCATTTGCTTAATCTGTTGGGTCTATTGAGGAAAGCACAGTATTCATTGGTGAAAAAAAAATTTTTCATGTATTCAGTTATCCCTGTCTTTTAAAGGAGGCCGTGATAAGTTATGCTTTTCCACTTAATTTAGAACCCAACATTATTTGCTTTGCAACATTTTCTCATTGGCATGACACCTGAAATTTCATCACTTGATGAATTCTTTCTAAAACTTCTCTCTCAATATGGGACACAGATCATTGAGGAAAGTACTCTTGGATTCATCAGATGTTCATAAGAGTCTTTTTTTTTTCCAGTTTGATGGTACCAACCGATCATTTTTTAAATTTCCAGGATTATTTCGACTTTTGTAAGCTATGAAGTTATTAAACATTGATCCTTGAAATTTTACAGCCTTACAAATAATTTTAATTTTCCAAAGTTGCTATTAATTTGAGATTTTGAAATTCAGGATATTTCATAAAAATGGCTACCATTTTCTTACATTAGCACAGAACAAACTAGTATGACTCTTTACTGCAAACTGATGATGCAGCAAATAAATCTTTAGATTCCAAAAAGTATTTATGTTAAGTATTGGTAAGACATGAATTGGCTAGTAATGTAAGACAGTGGCTGTATATTTATGTGTTTGAATACATGTTGCTAAAGCATTCGATCTAACGTGTAATGAATACGGTTGCATCTTTCTTTCCTCTCTCCTCAACTCATTTTTGATTAGAGTAGAATTATATGGACTTGGTAGGTTTTCTTAGCTTATTTTCTTTTCCCTCCCTATGTGAGCAACTATTTTCATGGGTTTATCATCTTTTTTCCCTACATGATTGCTTAAGGCAATTCTAAGGTAGTTCTCCTTTGAGGTTAGAGTCACTGAGCACTTTCATTTTATATATAAAAACAAACAAAATAAAAATAACATATATACAAGGGTTGGCTGAAATGTTCACAGGCTTACCAAGATATAGAAGTAAGTAAACACACAAGTTGGTACACTTGGATGTCTTTTAGTCTACCAACTGGTGTCTACTGACATTTATATCTTGGTAAGCCAATGAACTTTTCAGTTGGTCATCACACATTAAATTACAATCAATACAAATCCCAAGTAAGTTGTCATCCCAGAATTTTGTCAAATCTTATTTTTACTCTATTTTTTTTTTTCTTTTTTTTGAAAAGAAATGCTATCTTTCTGAAAATCCTTATTCAAAAATTATACAAAATTCATACAAAAGGTACAAAAAAAAATATTAAATTAAAACATTTTTTTGCATGCATAAAAATGTCAAACTATACAATCATAATACAATTGATCATAAAAACATTTATTCATTGTATATTTTTAATAAATTTATTTATAAACAGTTTTGTAAAATGTAAATAATACTTGTCTGCATCCCAGTTGAAATATGAGGGTGCTGATAATATTTCATACATGATATTATTTAAAAATGGAGTTAACCATAGAGTGGATGGAATATTGGGTTGTGTTGTTTCTGACCATGTTCCCAATACACCAAGCTGTTTCCATCACAGCAAAATCCATT
Organism: Acanthosepion pharaonis; assembly: GCA_903632075.3. Lineage (NCBI taxonomy): Eukaryota > Metazoa > Mollusca > Cephalopoda > Sepiida > Sepiidae > Acanthosepion > Acanthosepion pharaonis. The sequence continues at coordinate 252,157 of CAHIKZ030002040.1, read as the reverse complement.
TGAAAGTCCTTCAGAAAAAAAATGGCAGTCACAAATCTTTTACATGCAATTGCACACTTGAAGAATGTCACTTTCGTTCCTTTTGCACTTAGAAAAAAAAAAAAAAAAAAATCAAAAATCACACCAGAAAAAAATTTTTCTCCCTTTGATTCTGTTGGCGGAGAAACCTGAAAGAAAGAAATCTACCAACAGGCAAATTCTACTGTTTATGAAAATATAAGAACTGCTTGTGTGTATGCATGGAGGAAAAAAAAAAAGTTTTCATTCTTCTTTTTTTCTTTTTTATATATTATTTTTTCACAGTCTTGTTTTTAGGCAGTAGGATTCAGACTATCTTAGTTTTGAACGCAAGATGGATCAGTGGAAGGAAGCTTGTTAGTTTGGTTGGGTTTAATTACATTTGTGATTGTTGCGGCTGAAGTTCTATGGAACAGCAAACATTGGTGAGACAAAAAAAATTAAAAACATTTTTTTAAAAGAGGCAATTGGCATGGAATACTGGATTCTTCTCAATTTGCAAAGTTTTTAGGGTTTTTTTTTTTTTTTTACATAAAAAAGGAGCAGTTAGGATTAATGGGTGCTGAAAAGTCCTTGACATGACACATTTCCCATGATCATTTTTTGGGGGTGGGGGATCCCTTTTTGATCAGGCCAATAACCTTCCAGCACCACTTCATAACAGTGTAAAAGGATAACAGAAGAAAAAAGTAGAATATATGGAACTGAAGAAGCAATTAGATTGAGGACATTTCTTTGGGCTTGTATATTCCCATTTCTAGATTACAGTAAAGAAAACAAACAATATTAGGAGTTGTGGGCAAAAGTTTCCAGTGCTTAAACAAAATAAAAAGAAATAAAAATCAGTTTTTTCAGTCACAAGTTTAAAAAAAAAAAATAAATAAATAAAAAGTGGGAAGATGAGCATTAAGGACTTTTGCAAACAACCTAATAATTATTAAACTGTTCATCTTATTGTCACGTTTTCATCACAAAATTCTAGATCAAATACCATCTGGAGAGTATTCAACAGAAAACTGAGGTAAAAAAAAAAAAAAAAAAAAAAGCCCTGTGCCTTTTCTATAAATATTTCATGGTAGATGTTTGAATGAACTCTTCACCATAGTACCTAGATTTTATGAACTTAAGCGCAGTACTAGATTGGCAGCAAGTTCTCCTCAATTGATAGTTGAATTGACTAGATGTAAATGTAAATTCTATGCTAACAGTTTCTTTTCTCGCATGTCTTGTTTGTTTCTCGTTTCATGTTTTCCAGCCAACTTTGATCTCCAAAAATTTAAATGCAATGCCAATCACCATCTACTGTCTGGATTACGCTTCTATTCTCTTCACTCCTTAATGTTACTCTTTTTTTCTTGTTCTTCCACACTCAATAACCCCTTGTATCTTAGTGGCTTTACTGCCTTGCATGGGGTGATATGATTATAAAAAAATTTTATTTATCATCCTAATATACATTATTGTATACATCCCAAGAAAATATCTGGTAATAATACCTGTTATAGTTTCAATAAATAATCTCAGTTGTTTGTTATGTCATACAGTTGAGATATTTTTGTCCCATCACTAAATAAAAAAAAAAAGGAAAAAAAGTTTAAGGAGAAATCCTTATTGAAAGTTGCATGAATTCATAAATTTCAAAAGAAAATCCTAAACAATTGTTTGTGCAAAAGTCAGAATCGTTTAGTGAAAAACAACCTCAAAATTAAACTAACTCCAATATGAACATATCAAAAAAATTTCCTCAATCTTGAAGGGGAGGGAAAAAAAAAAAAAAGTTAATATTCTTTTCTAAAATACAATCAATATTTCACCTGTTCAAGGTGTCGACAAGTGTCAAGTTTAATTATGAAGAGTATCAACTAAGAGTTAAAACAATGGAATGAAGTTTCTAGGTTCTACAGTTTTCTATCATCAGTTCCAAAAATTTGAATAAACTTTTTTTTAAAAATTGTGCTTTGCTTAAAAAAAAGTCAAGGGGCTGGACTACAGAAACATAATATGAAACCACTTTTATGATTTAAGAGGAGAAAAGTTCACTATTCTTAAATGCTTGTAATTGTGAGGTAATAACTCATCAAGAATTAAATTTTATTCTTAAAGCATGGAGTAGGACAAAAGTATAATAGAAGTTAAATAAATAAATTAAAAACTTAGATACAATTCATGATGACTGCCAAAACCAAACTGAACATTTGTAGTTCATATTTTTTAGAATTTTCTTTTCTTCTTAGGTAAGACAATAAGTTTTAAAATGTTTAGGGGTTTAAAAAATAAAATAAAAAAGGAATACAGAAGAAGACAAAATTAATAGTAAAAGAATATTTTAATATCTAACAAATAATAAATTAAAAAGAGCCAATTTTTTTTTCAAGAATCCAGAATCTTTTATAAGAAATAGAGAAAAAATATCAAATAAACTTATATAAGTTAACAGTGTAAATAAACTCTCTCAAATACAAGAATCAGATTATGGCAGATGCATCTCCCGATAATAACCAGTGCTGTTGGTGGGTCATTGGAGATGCCCCAACAACCCACATGCTAAAGGCAACTACTGTTAAATGTATTGTACAAAAGTGCCCTAAATGCACATCCTGATGACAACCAATGCTGTTAGTGAGCCATCAGAGATACCCCAACAACCCATAAATTAAAGAACTACTGTACAGTACATGGTATTGTACAGTGTAGTCTCAGCAGGCATTGGCTTATAATGATCAGTACAAAAGCTAATCTTTATAGATTTTTTAAACAATGAATAAATTCATATTTAATGAACATTTTTTTTTTTTTGTGAATTCATTTTTTTTTTTTAAAACAGTGTCACCTATTTGGTGTTAATGGATCAAGAAAATATGCAATCTACCTTTCACTTTTCTTTCTGTCTACTCTTCACACTTTTCATTCTATTCATCATAGCATTTCCAAATTAAAACAAACAAAAAAAACAAAACAAAAACAGGTGAACCAGTAACAGGAACTAGGAAAGTTTTAAAGTTACATAAACATGCTGACTTGTAAAGAAAACCCTCATCAAAATGTGGTTAAATCATACAAGATACGCACCAACATGTTTACATGTCATTTTGGTTAAGAGCTCAAATGATACTTTTTAAATTGGTCAATTTAAAGATATAACCAATTTATTCTGAGGTAGTGCTACTTTTAACTCAGGTTGAATACTGGAACTACAAATTTACTACATTGTAAAAAATTTGGTATCCAAATCTGATAGTTTCCTAATATTTGTCATCAGATCTTTCATATTTGCCATCAAAATTATTATAGCAGAACACCGAGGAGGAAGGGTTAGATAACTGAACAGTATTTTTCTTTACAAACATTTTAAATCATTTTTTTAGAGGTAGGAATAATTCATTTATGCTTCATCTATCCCAAAGTAAAATTAGCATCTAATTAAAATAAAATAAAAGAATTAATATCACAGTAAATGAAATCTGTCCTTGATAAATGAAAATAGAGACTCTTAGACTCAGTTCCTTATATTGCTGTTAGTGACAATAAGTCATCTACTATACAAAAGGTTACTTGATAAAAACCCCACAAAGTGATTGGAACATGCAAACTTGACAAGCATATTTTCCCAATGCAGATTAAGACAGGCAAATGAATAGGACAGCTTTTAAAAATTCATCACCTAAAATTAAAAAGGTTCTATCTGCAATTTTTGTAGGTTTGAGATATTTGACTTCAAAGTTTGGCTAACGATAACTTTTTCATAAATTGACAAACATTTTATAAATTTTTGGGGGGATTAAACGAAAACTTTTGTACAAAACTTAAGTGGTCATCAACAGCCTTGTAGAGAAAACATGCCTCGAGCCATAACTAAAAGACAAAAATTACAGATAGAGCTTTGTTTTTAAAATCTCAGGAGACAAATTATCCTTCTGTTGGAATTTACATTGTTTCCGGAAGGATTTTCAGTAAAGAGCCTAATTCTGAGTTGTTTTATCTAACCCTAATCATCTTTGGAATTTCTGAGTTTCCTGGAAGGATTTTATGTGAAGAGCCCAATTTGGGGTAATTTCATTAAAAATGTAAACTGGCTTTCTTTCTTTCTTTGTCACCATCTTCCTCCCTTCAAATCTAATCTCTATTTTTAACATCAAGAATTAAAAAGTAATTTGTTTTTTTAAACTCAAATGAATTCAGGCTTTTCAACTACTGTTCATTTTACAGAACTTTTAACTGAGAACTTTGGCAGTGAATAATTTCTTTCAAGCATTGTAGGAAATTTCAAGATTCATTCTGTAAGCAAGTTAATAAAAGTCTCATCATTTTAAGGTTAAAAAAATTGATCTCGGCTGAGGTAAACGGCAAATAAAACATTTAGAGACAATGAGAAACACAACTCATTTTCTTCTTCATTATACTTTTCCTACAATGTTTCAGTTCCTCATCTAAAAATTAAAAAATTATAGAATTTATTAACTCCAAAGACAGGAATTTCTGTCATTCCAGTTCTATTTGCCTAACTGTGAATGATTGAAATTTCTGCCAGAGTTAGTGGGCTAAAAAGGAAATCAATTAGCCACCAGAAGGCTTGAAATCATAGCCTCACAAGCTATTTTTTCACTTTTCAATAAGCAATATAACCAAGAGAACCCAGCCTACAACTAATATATAACCAAATATATAAACATAAATTAAACAAAACTTAATGACAATTAGGCTTTTGAAAATGTCTCTCAAATTCTAATTAACTCAAAGTAGAACCTAAAACATGTGACCTGTTATTCCTGCCAATTTTGAAATTAAAGGCAAAATAAAAAAAATAAAAAAAGTGATCTAATTTCTAACAGTACAAACTAGCAATTCACAAAGGCATTGCACTATCCTCATTTGAAATACATTCAAACCAGAAATGCCAAGATTTTAAAAATAAATTTCTCTATATTGAAACCAAATATGAATAAATACATATCTCCTCAGATTTTATGCAACTAACTACAGACTTTTATATCCATTGGAGATAAAGGTGTAGGCATCAAGCAAACTGTCATTTTTATACGAATACTGACCTTTATTTGAAAGAGTATTTGTTCATTGAAAGAAGCTTATAAGAAAGGTTAAATCATTTTTTTTAAATTTTCCATTTATTGCAATTTTGCAAAAATGCTTTTCTTATTTCTTGGTATTAAGTTAAAAATTATATATATATATATATATATATATATGTGTGTGTGTGTGTGTGTGTAGGTACCTCCACTAATTCGCACTTTTCACTGAAAAAACAGTATAGAATGATGAAAAAAGGCCCCAAATTTAATAAAAACAAGTTTTATTGTCAAAATATTTATGTTATTATTAAGAGAAAAGACCAAAGTATTACTTTATTAAATTTTTTAATCCTTTGTAGTACTTTCGAAATTTTGGTTAAAAATCTTGGGGTTTTTTTTATGTCAGCAGTGGACGTAATATTTACGATTAGTGTTTTTGCACTTTTTTTCAGGTGAAAAACACACTGATTTTAGAAAATCTTGATAAAAAATATTTTTTTATTTATTTATTATTATTTTTTTTTTTTTTTTTTTTACATATGTTACAACCACCACGCACTTAATTTCAATTAAATTTCAACAAATTAAATTTCAATCTCAAAATTTGTTTTATTACTTAAAAGCATGACTCCTTGGAGAATTTAAATCAACAATATTTTTTTTTTTGTAAAACATAACACCCTGTTACCAAAATCTGCTCTGAATTGTAAAATAAAAAAATAAAATAAAACTATGACATTATTTAATTAGAAAAGCTTTTAATTGCTTTTATAAATAAGATTTATTAAGGACACTATTGTCTTAAGAAAAAAAATTTTTTTTGATAAATAATGAATTTTTACAAGAATTGTTTTCATTTCTTTTAAATTTTAATTATAATAATTCCTATCATAAATCATTTAAAATTCTGCATGACTTCAATCTGGTTAGGTTATATTGTTATTAAGTGAAAACTATATTTATGAATCAAAAATTGAAAAGCTCACTTAAAAGTCATTTACACCCAATATTTTAAAAAAAAAATTTTAATTTTTTTTATGTACATAAAATATTATGTAACATGCCACTGTTTGAAAGTATGGTTGATCATACACAACATAATCTGAAATTAAGAGCAATGACTACAGTAAATTTAAATTCAACATTCCTAAAATTAAATTACAGAAAATATTTTCGAACATTTTTAAGCTTACTGAGTACTTAAAAATTATATTAAAAAAAAAAGTGCTCACCTGTCATTTTCTTAAATTGTTTTAACAGATAAAGTCTCCATAGAATAACAGTAAAGGTGTTGACACATTTTATCATCACTTGTTTAGTGATCTACAAGTGACAAGCAACAGTGGTAAATGCGTAATCACAACTACTGTTTTAAAAATCCATTTCTCTGTTATTTTAAACTTAAAATATTTTTTTCCAATCAGATTAATCATACTTTAAAATCAGCTAATATTCCACAAATAAAGTTTTAAAAAAGTATATTTTATTTTTGGAAGATTTTTTAAAGCAAGAATTAACTTTTGTTTACAAATGTGTCAAAAATGGCGATTTTCTGAAAGTGACCAAAAAATTGAGATTCCAATCAATATCATTTCTGTTTGAAATACACCAGTGTATTTTCATTACTGGAAATAGTAAATTTAATCATTTACATTTCAATTAAAGCTAAAATGACAGCTTCAAGAATGATATTTCATTTTAAACCTTAGGTATCAAAATTGAGTGGAGGTACCTCTATCTATCTCTCTCTATATATATAATAGATATATATACACACACACACACACACACACACACACACACACACACACACTATTTGCAGCATTCATCCAGTATTAGTTAAGCTGCTCTGCCAAACAAAAGCTGACCAAGCTTAGTAGTCAGATGCAACAATTTAGTCATTAACCAATCACAGTTCCATGTCCTGGTTATCAACAAAAAGCATGGCCAAACCATCAAAGTCGCCTTGCAAGCAGAGCTTGTTGGAGAGACCCAATTGTGCAGCAAGAGCAGATGGTATTTACGATTATATATAAGTGAAATTGAATATAGACTTCTATAAATATGAATTTTTAATTAGTTCACAAGTTTACCATTTTGGTTTTACAGATTTATAAGTGAATTGTAAATATTACCACTTTTTAAGAGAATGCAAGGCCAAAGAAAGCACTCCAGAATAAAAAAAAATCTCTGTATTCTTCAGTTGTGACTGCAAGCACCAAGAAATGTTCCAATTCTCTCCTATGAGGCCCAAAACTATTTCCTAATGCCAAAAGGCTGACTATTATAGCTGCTTGTCTGGCACAAGAGCAAGCTATGCAGCACATTATCACAACAATCAACCATCAGAGAATGCCTTACTTCTGAGTGCAATAGTCAGATAATAACTTGGAGACAACGTGAAGATTTATAGACTCAAAGATTCACACCAGAAAAAATATAGTTGTGCATCAGTTTACTCACAAAGTATTAAGCTAAATTTTACATTTATAATGTCAATAAATTTACTAAATCTATTACATTAGTTGAAAAATAATCTTTTGATAAGGAATTTAAATAATAATAGATAAAATAGAATTGTCCATGATTTTACGAGACCCTCAACTTTTATTATCTATTATAGTAGTTTGCACATGCAATAAAAAAATGATTACTTTAAGTAATTATGTAATTGCATTGGCTACAGTTTCTGCATGAGTAATCTATACAATTAACTGTATCATCACATATAACAAAGAATTCTGCTTTTTGAAACATTAAAGAAAATATCTTTTCTAAAAAGAAAATTAACACAAACCAATAGAAATAAAAAAAGCAATATTAGCAGGTTGATTCCCCATTTACTGATGTGATATTTATTGACACAGAGTAATGCCTCCTGTTGCCATAATATCAGAATATTTCATTACTAAGAAGAGGATATCAAGTTGGATGACTGATAAATAAATCAAGTCACTCTGTGTTCTATATTAAAAAATATATTTAAAAGAATGAAAATAGAAGAATTTTTGTAAGAATCTAAGTGCTTCAAAAATATAAGGAACACTTGCTATCAAGTAGCCAGTAATGGAATTTAAAAGATCACAAAACCCTTTATCTAACCTGACTTGCTTGGTTGCCCATTCTGTTCTTCTAACTACTTGAGATTTCACAAATGTTTATTATAGTACTATAATTCTAATTTCATTTTACCATTTATTTTAACATATTGGTTACAAAAATACTAAAGAAATAAAAGAAATGTTTTTATACAAATAAGCAATAAATGTGTTCTTTCAGTCAGTTGTCTAGATGCGTATCAAGCGAACACCACATTGGACGAGGAAAAAGAAATCTAATGAGGAGCAATTTAAACCAGTTTTCATAATTATAATCCATATATATAAAATGCAATGGGTGTGTGTGTGTGTGTGTGTGTGTATATATATATATGTGTGTGTGTGTGTGTGTGTGTGGATCAAACATACATCTAATATGGATCGGAATCCGGCAGAATCAGAGGATAAAGAACAAATAGGAAATGTTTATCAATCTAATATTTTTCCCTTTTTTCATCAGAAAATGAGATATGGAGAAAAAAGAAAGAATTTCTGCTACTTTTATTTTCGTATTTGATTTTCATCGGTTAATCAGGTTTCACGTGCATTTGTCTTGTTAAGCCACGTTAGTATAATTTCTGGTGCTCTGACCTCAAGAAGAGACATCACATACTTTCGAAGCTTCAATAACAATGAAGCATTAATAAAAGTGAAACATGTTAAATTTATAAACATTTCCTACTTGTTCTTTATCCTATCAAATTTTTATATATATATATATATATATATTTGATGTTCATAATGATAGATAATAACAATAGTGTTATTAATGATGACAACAAAATTTACTATCATGCAGTGTTGGTTTAAAAAACAAATCTCAATGTCAAGTAGACAGTGCTACTATAATAATAATAATAATAAAAAGAGATTAAGAAATGTAAATACAACTGCCAGTTTCACTTTGGCAATCACAAGCACAAAACTGACATTTGCACTTATATTTCGTCTTAATTCATCATTACTATTTTTTATTATATATATATATATATATATATATATATATATATATATATATATATATGTAATTTTGCATTTGCTACATTTCATTGAGTACACAGATACTACACTCTGATCTCAAGCATCATGGAGAGACAGAAGTGCTGATCCATATATAAATAATCCGGTCATATTTGAGGAGTACTCTGCTAAGTAATCAATAAAATTTGGTTTCAATTTTGTGTGAAATTATTATTTGCAGCTAAATTATCTACTGTGTATAACTATAAAACATCTAATTTCTGTCAAAACATTATCATAAGAAATAATTTTTTTTAAAAAATGGCTTTTTCTCAAAAGAGTATAAAATGACAAAAATATAAAACAGATTTTCATTTTCCCAAAAAATAATTTAACTTATCAAACAAGTTATAAAACTAAGACTGACAAAGGGAGGTCACTCACCAATGTTTCCTGTTAAAAAAAAATTGGATTAAGATTTTTTTTTTTGTTTCTTTTTTTAGTTATTTTTTTTTTTTTAAACAGAAACCACCCAAAAGCCAAAGTAAATCCTGGGGATGGTGAGAAGTTTTATAGGTCCATGCTTTTCCTAGAGGTATCAGCATTAAATAACACTAGTAGCCAATTGCAGGATTAGAAATGTCCTCTTGGCACTGTTTGCCAACATTGTAACCACTAGGTTATCAACACACCTCTTAAAATTATTCAGTTTTATTTTGTAATGTACTTATAAAAAAAAAATAATAATAATATTCAGACAGCCTCAATCCCTGTGTTTTATATCTTCCATGTCGGTGGGAGGAAAAAAATGTAAAATAAACATAAGAGAAGGAGTTTGGGTGGATTTCCCCACCTGAAAGAGCAAGGCACTATGACCAGAATGAAAGGGATAGACATCAGCAGACAGGGGCAGCACTGGTACTTGTATTAATTGTAGTAGTAGCAGCAGCAGCAATAATGGCTGGCGGTGATATTCTGGCAGCTGCGGGCTACTCTCTGTATTGTCATTATTGAGGGGGCGGGGGTAGAAATTAGTAGTCCCACATACAGTTGGCTTTCTGCACTGCATAATATTCAAAAATGCGGCATTTACGACATGTCTTGATACCACAACGGTAGCTGACTATATGTCCAAGAGAGTCCCTCCCGCGACAGTATTTGAGGCCACAAGGGTACCAACCCACACAGATCTCATACTGGCAACAACAAGGTTTGCTCAAGTCAGTAATGTCCCGGCAGTGGGAATATTTGGATGGGATATACTGCGTAGTTGAAGACCTCAACGTGTTATAGTCCTTGCCAAGAGCTGAAAGACAAAACAGAAACAAATCTAAATTTGGTGCATACAAAGCTTAATGATTATGTAGTCAACCCACTCATTTGTCAATCTGGATCCCAAGTTGAGGAGAGGGAAAGGACTAGAAATACAATCAATACTCAGTCTTTTGACAATATGGGTCCATGTGCAGCAAAAAAAAAGTGGGTTGACTGTAGTATTAGTAATAATAAAAATAGACAACCCTCTTTCTCTTTTGACAATATGGATCCCAAGTGCAGTAAAAGAAAAAAGGGTTACCTGCAATAGTAGTAATAATACAATCAACCTTCTTACTTGATAATCTGAGTCTCATGAGTAGCAAAAAAAGACTGGGTTAAATGTTTTTGTTACTATAGTAGTAATAATAATACAGTTAAACATCTCTCTCGACAATATAGGTACCAAGTGCAACAAAGGAGGGAGATAAAGTTGACTGCATATATCAAGTTAAAAATATCAGCTATTAGTTTGGACATTTGTACCTTCCTTTATTCAAGAAAATATTTTGAAATTTTATGACATTTATCTATTTAAATGTGTGTATACTTTTAGTTTTATGTAGGGTCAATTTCATCATTCCTTTATTTTTTTATTAAATTCTTCATGAAAAGAAAAAAAAAAACAAAGCAAGTTACTGAAGATGATGTAACAAAAATAAGAGAATCAATCAGTTTCCGACTTAATATTTATTAAATACTAATGTCTTCTCAATTTTTTATTCTTTTGTATAATCTGATATATATATTCAAGTAAACATTTACTGGAATTTGCCACTGAATACCTACATTTATATAGAAAAATATTTATGCCAAGTGGATTTATGACAGCTAGAACAAAAAAGATTTGCTGAAGTCACATATGTTGCTTTTGCTTGAAATATATTTTTCTTCTGATTTGAAGTTACAAGTCTTATCAACTCAATACTTGAAGAGAAATCCCACTGAAAAGGTTAGATAAACACCAAGACAAAAAAAGTTCAGTTCAAAAACCAAAATAAAGAATCATTATGTATTATAGCCAGAATATTGCTTATAAAACCCACACCACTCCAGTGACTCATATATATATATATATATATATATATATATATATATATATATATATATATATATATACAGCACATACATATATACACACACACACAATTTCCCATAGATGAAATGATCATCTGTATGAGGTAAATTGTTTGGATCTCATTAATTGTAATTCTCTATTTCTCTTATATATATATATATATATATATATATATCACACACACACAAGGTTGCCAAGAACGGCAGCAATAGGATCTAGGGCCACTTTGAGCCCTCAGTAGGATCTACGTACTGTGTAGATCTGTGCTTTCTCTACATAATCGAGGATTTCAGACATTGAGACTAAAGTAATGCCTAAACCCCCAGCACTTTTTATTCCTTTTTTTAAAATGTGAATGTGTGCATGTATGGGCCCCTCAGAAGCACTTGGTTCTGCTTCCCAACTCTCTCTCTTATATACATATCTATAACTATGAAATAATATTTAAACAAAAATGTTATAATGAACTTAAGAAAAGAAACTTTATGAGATAAAAACTTCAATTCTGATAAAGTTACTGAAGTGTAACTTCTAACAAAGAATTCAAGTTTCCAGCCAAAGCATCTCTTGAGATTTCATTCATATCCAGCAGTGGGAAACATGCTCATCATTGTAACCATTACCTCCTGAGATATGCCATGATTGTAGTAGACATATATAAAATATCACAGTCCATTTAAATCTCTCCTCACATTGTTAAATGTTATATTTAGTTCAATCAGTCAAGGTTGAGGTTACTATTGAAAATTAGGTGTTATTAAATTTGGCTACTTTTATAAATTATTAGGCATTTAAAATTAATGACAAAATAACTGAAACAAAATTGGGAACACAACTCTCACACAGTTGACAGTACAGCAAATTAACACAAGTGGTAAGGGATTCAATATAGGTTCATACACGTATACACAAACAGTGAGCTTGTACAAGAGTCAAGCAGAAACTTTTAGTTTTTGAGAACACTAAATGATTCTCAGTTCAATTATGGAACTGTATTAGTTAAAAGAAAAAAAAAATTTTAAAGTATATACAAATACAAACAAAAATATATAAAACAAAAGGGAGAGGAAGAGCAAAACAATTATTCACCATAAAGTCTGTTTTTAAATCTCTAATAAAATTTTGTACCCCATCTCAGATTATTTAACTGTATTAATATTATTTGTACTTAAGAGGAAGATTAAAACAAAAGTTTCACATTTTTAATTAAAATTATAGGGGTTTAGTCTTAGAAACCCTAATCAGCAGTGAAAAGTCAAAATTACCAAAAAGACATCTTAAATTTTGTATTTAACTCAATTAGACTGGGGAGGGGTATTTTCAGTGCCAAAAGTGAAATCATCACCCAAAAAAGATATAGTAAAAGAGGTCTAGATCATGATTTTCTGATAAATACAAAGAAAGTTATATCAAAATTGATATTTGATTCCCAACATTTAGTGTCAAAAGTGTGTAATGAACATTTTAACTTGGAAACTACAAAATGGCAACTGAATAATTTAAAATGTTTATTACTACATAATGAACAATAATAAAAGTATTGCAAGAGAAATATGCTCACTGCTTGACACACTGTCATCAACTGAAGTTTGAACTATAGAGCTACTATTCACTACTGGATTAAGTTTAATGATTTAAGAGGCAAGAAGATTATGTTGAAAAATAAACATTTACTGTGTCAAATGTACTTTTTTTTCATCATTAAGCAACAGACTTATTGGAGGTGATGCAACTCTGTACACAAGCCCACAACAAAATAAAACAAATATACACTCTCTGGTCTATTACTTCATTAGTACTGGAAATGAATACAAAATACTCACAGCGTGAGAGGATCCGTAAATCTGCATCTCGGGCATATATTTTGTCATGAGCTTCTCGACAAATATTATAAATATATGGACTGATCACATGTGATTTCTCCAAATGGACCACATGATCCTGTTCATGAGTTTCTCTACCTTTGTCATCTTCAGGAGTACGAATAGCAGTGGGATTTTTCTAAAAATAAAAAATGGAAAAGTTAACTTGATTCTTAATCACTTATTTTCTTTTATTTTCATTCATTAGAGAAAGACCAATATTCCAAATGCTGTTTGGACTACTAAATGTGTTGCTTTGTTGTTCCTACAATGTTTTGGCTGATCTGGCCTTCTTCAGCTATACAAACTACAAGGAAGAAGATCATTTTGGGAGGATATCTCTCTCTCTGTGTAAAACTGAAGGTAGTTATAAAAAGTATCAATTAGTGATGTCCTAAAACAGTTAGCCACATACAATAACATCTCTTTAAATATTTTTTTTTTCTGGGAGACATCTTTTATCTGTTTTAATCCTAACTTGTTGCTAAAAATAATTCACAGATGCTAACAACTTTATCCTAAGCAGAAAACCAGAGTGCAATATTTTGATCCAAGGCATAAGTGCTGAGCAATACATAAATAATCCTGTCATTTTTTATGGATACTATGCTAATGTATTCATAATGTCTGATGACTGCCATTAATTTTCATCATACATTGTATAATATGATTATTGTAAGATTTTTCGAAGTAATGAATTGATCAAAACTCATTGAATTAAAAAGAAATTGCAGTTGTATTCTCTTTGCCAATTTTTTAGCAAAACTGAAGTAACGTACATCACATTATTTTTTGTATAGCAATATTAAAGCAGAGATATAGTACCAATCTTTCATAAGCAGGTATTTGCAAATATAGAGTAATTTAAAGAAAATATATTCTGATATAATATAACCTATTATATGTCTCATTTAAATGCCACTTAAATTCTATTTGGAATGAGGGCCAGAAGGAATAAACCAAAGATGAATAACAGACAAAATAGTAAAGTCTGTAAAATGTCTTAAACTTTTACATCCTCAATTTGTCATGAATTCATTTTCAGGCAATTTTGTGTTTTTGAGAGAGGAACCATTGTCATTATAGTTTTAATTAATTTAAACATTGATTGTTATAGATGTGATTATAGACAATGTTTTAGCTATGTATCTTCCACCATTCTTCATAGATCCATTTTGGGTTTGAAAGACTTACAAATATTACAAAGAAAATAACACAATAAACAACTCAGATATTTCCTTTCAGCCAAAAATGGACACATGAAGATAATCATAAAATACAAGACCAAAACATTGTATCTATAATCATATCTAAAACAAATAAAAGGTGGGAACAATAGTTTGAATGAATCCAAGTATGAGAATATGGAGCAATTTTCAATATGATAAGCTAAAGTAGGAATAAATTGAATTTAACAAATTTATTTGTTTCATTTAAATGTATTCAGTGGAACTTAAAAAAAACTGTTAAATCGATATTTGTTATAAACTAATAATCTAGATATACTTTTAATGCATAATCATTGACATAAAATAAACAACTTTCAGTAAACAAGCAAAATAAAAATTATTTTTGGTACATTTATATCTACCGTATATACTCGCGGATAGGTCACACTTTTTTACCAAAAATTTCACAAAATATTAGGAGTGCAACCTATCTGCTCGACAAATGTAAAACAACACTACCCTTGTCACCATGATTTCTGAGAAATCGGAAATGATACCCATAAACACAAAAGCTGTGGTTTTTCTCCATATAGAAACAATTTATCTATCATATATACCGACTCACTGCTTTAAACTTACCTCATGCTGCTAGATTCACATATCCATCACAATAAATAAATAAAATTATAAAATATTTATTGATCCATCAGACACCATTTATTTGGGGCCCTCGCACTAGATTGATATAGAAACCCTGATCATGCATACATAAGTTAAGAACCCACATGTAGATGTTTATTGACAAAGAAAAAAACAGTCCTATGATTCATTCTGCAAAATATATATATATATGTATATATTGTCAAAAATATATTGGAAAATATGACTTAAAGAAATGAAATATATTCTTTATGAGATAATTTTCTTTAATTGTTATTTCATATAAAATTAAAAGTGTTATTTACAAAAAACAAAGTGCATGAATCTAGTACCCAAAACGTTTGTACTGCATTGCATTGTGCAATGATATAGTTAGTAGACAAATTTATAGTTTATACTTTTAATTATTAAGGTAGATATCTGATTATTCTTATATTTAAAAAGAGTTGTGTAACTCCCCAGATTATAGTGCAATCTATCTGCAAGTCAACAGTAAATCCTCAATTATTAAGTCATAAAGTAGTGGTACAACCTATCCACAAGTATATACAGTATATAAGTCACATGGTACAAAGCAATATCTCATTTGACAAATCAAAGCAGTTTTCTTTTGTTTTTTTTTTTTAATAAGTGTACCGATACAGTGCAAGTAAATGATTGTTTTCTAGTCAATAAAGATTTTTATTTTGTATCAGCTCTAATAAAATTGCTCATTCAATAGATTTTACTTTCCTTCATATTTCCAAACAAGTTTTCTGCTAGGACAGCTAATATATTAATTCCTGTAAAGATTGGCTAATTAAAAAAATATATATATACATTTCAAAAATTCTAATTAATTACTCTTATATTTGCTATGTACATTGTCATAAGATTATTACATGACTGAAATCAAAATAAAGTGTTTACATGTTTATAAAATCAATGGTGGGACTAACTACTCACTTGTCTTAACTTGGACATAGCATCTGATGAAATGAACTCATTTTTGATATAACGCATAACAAAGCATTGGACTTGATGTTGGCTTTGGCCTTGCTCCTCCTCAGGTAAAATAATGGTGCGGAAAATTTGGACTTCCTGAAAAACAGATATAAAATAAAATCAGAGAACATAAACTGAACAAATTAAGAAATGAAAGCTGTATATCAATAATTTGAAATTATGCCAAAAGTTAATAACTTTGATGAGATTTTCTCTGTCCAATAAATAGAAAATACTTTCATGCTGGTCTTGGTTTAAAATAAATAAAAATTTAAAAAAAATTAAATGATTTTCAAATTAAAAAGCTATCCTTACATTTAAATTGAAACACAAAAGACAATTATTGGTCAAATTATAACCAACATTAAGGCAAAATTAGTGTGAAGGTTTTCTATTGTCTGATCGAAAATGTTTTCTAATCATGATGATTAAATAATAATAATAAATAATAATGTGTTTTGCTAGAAATATCACATTTTTCTTATTGTTTTTTTTAAATGCTATGTCCCTTCAGGACATGAGTGATCATGAATCTTCAGATTACTTCGCATTATTATCTGGGAATTTCCATGATTTCTTGGGAAAGATAGCAGAGTAGTTCCCAGTTAGCTTCTTCTCTTAGACTGGTTGCCATCTAAAACTAAAGAGCTTGAGCTACCTTGCTCTTTAACAGATAGCTGGAGGGTAGAAGAGATGTATTTATAAGCCTTTAACCAAGGACATTGATGCGAAAGTGAATGCAACAGAGTAGCTTAGAATTTGAACTTTGCTCACTTATTCCATCTTGCATGCAAATATCTGTTATACTACCCATACATTCTGCTAATATCATTAGCAAGTGTATTTTTACTGTGAGTAATGTTTTAGTTTGGGTAAAAGTGAACTTTATGAAAAGTTCACAGTCTTTCTATACATAAGAGATTGCCAAAAAAGTGTGATCTTACAGATGACTTTTAAAAAGCAATGGAGAAGAGGAAACTGTTCCTGCAAACTATTGACAGGGTCCAATGTTCACTGAATGCTCACAAATGCAATTTTGTATCAAAGATAGCTTACTTCAAGTTGGCCAAAACAATAACACGATTTAACTCATTTACTGCAGATGGCTGAAATTATTATCATTGCACTTCCATAGCTTAATTGTGAATGACAATTGTTTGCTGCAGTTAATGGATTGATAAAAAAAAATAATAATTATTAAAAACTAAAAAGGGAAAGGAATGCATTCTGGAAAGAAAATAAGAAATACTTATTAACATATACACAAAAATATTTAACTGAGTAAAAACATTCAAAACATATCCCTATTGAGCCCTTATTTTTGGCATGTTGAGAAAACATATTTCCATCTGACAATACAAAACACATACACAATTTTACTTCGCTAAAACATTGCTATTTTGTGTATTTTAGTAACACCATGTAGGAGGCAAGGTGGAGTAATGGAGAGCAGCTCGGATTGAGGAATCAGAGATCAGAGTTTGAATTCCAGTAGAATTAATTACATCCACTTATGTGCTAATACCCTTTGGAAAGTTATGAATCAATCTCTTCTCCTTCACTTATAGGTAAATAGCAGGATAGACTGAGTCCAGTAGCCTTGGTTGTTGACTAGTCTAGGAGAAGGAAAACTGAATTCAACACAGCCAGAAGACAGTTGGGCTCTGTCAGGCTACCTTGCCCAAGAAACATCAATGCTACTACAGCACATGTGGTGCTCCTACAACATAAATGGGTTATGGGTCTCATGATAAAGTACATGTTTAAATATTCTAATAAGAGTTTTAAGAATTCTTAAAAGATGTAGTGTCAATCCCTACTGCAAATACTGACATTTGTAAGAAATAATTCAAAGACAACAGCATTGTTTCCTGTAATTATTCAGAAACATGTGCATTGCCTTTCAAAGTAGCTTTGAAAAATTTCTGAATCAAAATCACTGCTCATATCCATTAAAAACAACAAAAGCTTAAATATTAAATTCAAAACATTTTCAAACTATATAAGTAGAGGATGGCTTGTGGTGTAATGGTTAACAAATTGGTCCTGATACTCATCACTACTAACTAGTAAGTTTAATCCTTACCATACTGGTACCTTTGTACCATAAGTAAGCTATTCTTAGTAAATAACTATATATGAACTATTTGCCATGTCTCTTTCAAAAATAGGTGATCATAGCTTCTACTTAATGTTTGTAAATTAAGCATTGCCATGAATGACCTTTGGAAAGATAGCAGAGTGGTTTCCTGTTGCCATCTCTACAGTTTTGTCATTCTCCTAGACTGGTTACCTACCAAGACTAAAGAGTAGAGATTTCCCTATTTAACCCATAGCTGGTGGTAGGATAGTTGAATTATTTCCTTTCCCCAAAGGTATTAGTACAAAGTGAACACAAGAGCCTTGGTTGGCATTTGAACTTGGCCTGCCAATTTCATTTTCATCATGGATAACTTATGCATATCATCATCAAACGGATACAAGATAATAAAAAGGAAATTATGTTTGGTTTCCATCATAAAAGGGAAAAAGAAAAAATGTCTAGGTCCTCACTTTAATTTTACATCTGTAAATTTTATTAAATGGTAAAATGAATCAAATAAGAGTAACTTCATATGATGTCAAATTAAGCCAATATGAATCAGAATTAACTGTGTGAAT
This sequence comes from Acanthosepion pharaonis, assembly GCA_903632075.3. Taxonomy (NCBI): domain Eukaryota; kingdom Metazoa; phylum Mollusca; class Cephalopoda; order Sepiida; family Sepiidae; genus Acanthosepion; species Acanthosepion pharaonis. The sequence continues at coordinate 233,326 of CAHIKZ030002040.1, read as the reverse complement.
CATGCTACATACTCCCCCTGCCTACAATGAAGTGAAAAAAACATTTCATTCCCAAAAGGAACTTCTTCAGACTAATAACTGTTTTATTGATGGAATAAGAAGAAAGTATTTTGAGAGCTTAATAATAACATTACCAACTATAAACACACGTCAAAAACATTACATCACCAACCTTTATTGAATCCATTCCTAAAGAATCTAGCAGATGTTTATCTAAAACAAACAGTATGTATGTAAAAACATTCCCAAATCAACATACAGAAAACAAACAAATGTCTACTAGACATACAATTACAAGTATACATTATCATCTGATACCCACATAGACAAAGTAGAATTTTTATAAACTTACATGCATACTGCAATATTTACGCTTTTCCAGGTAGGCTTAGATTCGATTAATTTCTTGAAAATTTGGATAGACATGTTATCTCATTGAATTTGGAATGTCACAGATTATACTAACTTTGTTTTAAAAGAGTTGAATGTATGTGATTGATCAATGAAAATCAAACAATACAGAAGTAAAAAATACCAGAATTTCTTTCTTTTTCTCCATATCCCGGTCACTGACAAAGCTTTAATAAAAGTGAAACATGTTAGATTGATAAATGTTTCCTATTTTTTCTTTATCTTATCATGTACACACACACAGTAAGGAGGAGAAATACTACAAGTATAAGACTGATGCCATTAATAAAATAGTAATTAGCCTGAACAAGTTCTTCTCTGGAGTGAAACACATTACTAAGAGGTTTTTCCATGGTGTTATTCACTTAACCAATAGTCTGAGATAAATATATATCAATATCAGAGGTAAACATTCTATTGAAGGATAACTGTGTTAAGTGTATTAATTTATATAATTGAATGCCTGCTGTCCACAACATATCTGTTTGGAAGGTAATGGCAGTCAGTCAGTTAATGATGATCTGTCATCAATATTCTACTCATAAATGGTGTACTTAATTTAAAAATAGACATTAACAGTTGATTGAAACTAACAAAAGGAGTTAAGAATACAAATACTCATATTTCAAGTGTTAAAATTTAATGACTGAACAAATATATTATAAAATGCATATAAACTGTGTAGACAATTACATGTAATTTAATAAATTCCATGCATTTCTAATTTGTCAAAAAAAACTTTTTAAGCAATTCACTCCAAGCAAGGCAGTAATGCTACTAGTATGCAGGGGGTTACAGAGAGTGCAAGTGAAAGAGAAAACTGGGTATAGGTGGAATTGAGGAAAGGATAAAAGACGAATGGAGTTCAAGACAACAAAAGATGGCAATTGACATTGCATTTAAACTTTTGAAGATTGTAGTTATCAGGGAAGCAAGTAAAGAGAAGGGAGTTCCACTGTTGAGAAGTGCGAGAAAAGAGACTGTTGGAATAGAAGTGGCAGTTACATTTAACTCTTTTAATAGTATAAGGGTGGAACCTAGATACCAATCTAATAGCATGCATAAATTCATGTAGTTGGGGCACCAGGGGAAAAAAAGATTGACAGAGTTGTTGCCATGAAAATATTTGTAGAAAAGACAGAGGGAAGCCACATCATGTCTGTGAGTAAGTGACTGAAGTTGAGATGCAAAGTCAGGATTGATTACATTGCAGATCCTTCTTTGGATTTTGTTAAGGACCTAGAGATGAACAGCACAGGCACCAAACTAGATATGGTAACAGTATTCAATGCAAGGACAAATAGTAGATTTATAGATGTGCAAGATGAACTCTGACTAGAAAAACCTTCTGGTACAACACAATGAACCAATTTCCCTAGCAGTAGATGCAGCTATCAATTCAATGTAGTTGTTCCACTTCAAGCTGGTTGAAAATGTGAGGCCAAAGAGGCACAGTAAGACACTTTCCTATAGTTGAGCATCAGCCATACTGATGACAGGTAGAGAAATTTCTCTGATTGTTTAGGAAAAAAAACATCTAATAATATTCAACTAATGATTCGTTTCTGTGTTTTATATATATATATATATATATATATATATATATATATATATTGATATGTCTTGGAAAGGGATATATTTGAAGTAGCTAAGTGGTTTTGGTTACTATAACCAAGTAGAATATGGTAGCAGTAATCGGCTGGTACATGTCTTGTCGCAGGTAAGAAATGTAGATTAATGGCGTAGTCCAATGGGAATCGTTATAGACTTAGCTCTCAGACTAAGGCTCTGACTCAGCTACATATCCGTCAGTATTTATGACGGACACCAGCCAATCATATTCCAATGAGGGGGAACACAGGTGTACGCATATTCCATTATATCACTCATATATATATATATATATATATATATATATATATATATATATATATAATACACACACACACACATACATACATACATATAAAAATTCCAAGAGGATAGAATCCAGGTAGAACTCAATATATATATATATATATATATATATATATATATATATATATATATATATATATAAATATATATAGGAAAATTTTTTTAATTGTATAAGAAGGTTGGTAGGCAGAATAATATATTTTGATTAGTAGGGTTTTTGCCAGAATGTTTCACACTTCTATTTTGTTTCAAAATAATATTCTGACAAACCCAACAAATCAAAATATATTAATTCTACCAACCAACACTATCACAACTATAATTGAAAAGAATTTATCAATTTAAAATTTATTACAACTACTTCTAAAACAATAATAAGCTAAAACTGGAAAGAGGAATTTACTATCACCTGTAATAATTGCCACAGGCAATACATAAGAGAAACCTCAAGGAATTTAAATAAAAGATTATATGAACACAAAAAGGATCTTTTACAAAACAGCACCCTCAATGCATGAGTCACTCACTGTAATGAGTTTTACCAAAATTTTGATTTAGAAAATGCTACTTTTAATTAAACAGAGAAAGCAATTTACTAAGACATGTGTATAAAAAGTGCTTTAATTGCTAGATCATTCACAGTAAATTTGCCTCCAGTTTTTTTACAACATTTCACCTTTCTTGGCAGATCTATTATTACAGTATGGGATACTTAATAACAAAAAAAAGAAAAGAAAAAGCTAAATGAAATTGGATAGACTATTTATCCAAACATATAACTGAAAAAAAAAAAAATTAAATTTCAAGTTTAAAATTTCATCATCCCCTCTCCTTCATATGCATGTGTAGTCACATCAACATAAACATCACTTTAGACAGAGTCACACAAAAATTTTTTTCCCCTTTCTGTGAATGATTTTCCCTAACACTGTTCTGGCATATAAAAATTTATATATAAAATATATAAATGTGTGATAAGATAAAGAACAAATAGGAAACATTTATCAATTGAACATGTTTCACTTTTATTAAAGCCTCAACAGAAAATGAGATATGGAAAAAAGAAAAGAAATTCTGATATTGTTACTTTTGTGTTGTTTGATTTTCATTGGTCAATCATGTTTCATGTACATTTGACTGTTTTAAACCAATGTTAGTATAATTTGTAGCATTTCAAATTCAAGGAGAGATGACGCATCCATCCAAAATTCCAAGAAAATAACGTATTCCAAATACAAATACTGATATTGTAAAGAGAATTAAAAGAGAAGGATCCCTAAAGCAAAAAATATTGATCTTTTAAAAAAAAAAAAAAAAATTCAGAAAAGATTAATATAGATATAATATAATATAAATAAAATATAAATACTAAAACTTATGATCCAAAATATATTACATATATCTCTTTATGAAATTTCAGATAATGTGGTTTTAACAGCAGATAAATGCTATCAATCTTGAGTAGCTTCCAGTGTTTACTGATAAAAGACATTATTATGTTTTAAATGGTTTCCTTATTAACTCTTATTTAATGCTGTTTTATATTTTATTTTTATTAGCTGTTAATACAAAATAGTTTTTATGCTACATTTTATATTATGACAATTATGGTAGACATCCATACATAAATCACATGTACTTAACATTGATGACAAAACTATTTAATAAGCTATGTGAAATATACCTCTATTTCTTATCTGGTCTTGAGCCTATTACATGCTTTGCATGGGTTAAATAGTGATTCCATTAACTTGCATATTCAACTTGATTTTACTAACTTTTAACAAGATGTTAGATATTTTATAAGTTCTCATAATGAATTAATCTTGCACAGATTTATTGTTAAAATTTTGCTCTAAAATCGTCTTATTACTTTTAACATTTAGAACTTTGCATCATTTATAAATATTACTTCCCTTTTACCGTATATGGAATCTCCTCAAAATATAGTGTTTAATGTATTAGTTCTATATTTGAAATTGCAGTAACCTGGCTCTTAATTTCAGTCAAGAGTTGTTTTGGGTGTTGTCATAGAAGGATAAGATTACACAACCAAGAAATTCAAATTCAAATTTCATTGGCAGGACTAACATTTTCCTTGCCAAAAATAGTCTCCTAAAGGTTAAAATATGTTCTGTGTAATCCATATCAAAAAATTTAGTAGAGATTAAAAAAAAAAATACAAAATGTTCACAAAACATGTACATTATCAAGATTCAAAATTAAGGCTTTTAGGTCACTATACATGAAAATTCATAAACTCAAATATGCAAACATATAGGTGCATGAATAAATTCATATAATGACATGTAGATATTGGCAGAATTTGATCTGAAATTTACACTGTATAACATTGAGTCTATCGTATTAATCTTCACCACTGAACTAAGTATATTAATAATTAAATTATTTTGTTTCATCTTTAGACTAGATTTATTGATGCAACAACATATATAATTTTGATGAAAGTATTTGCTTCCTCCCAAAAATTTTACATCAGGAATAACAGAACCAAAATTTATGTAGCTATCTCTGATATGATAAATTTTATACTATTGTTTATAATATTGTGTGTGTGATAGATGTAGAACAAATACAAACTTAAATATTTTGTTTGACAATATTAAAAAGGTATTTTCTCATGACATTAAAGAATGAAAGTTTGACATCTTAGAGACTTCAATAGCTATCTTGCCCAAATAATTTCTTTTACTAAAAATAATAATATTCCTTTCATTTCTTTTTTTTTTAGTTAATACATTTTAAAAATCTCTAAAAGACATACATTACAAGGTGCTATCCCAAAATTCAAGAATTATGAACAATAGCCACAAGTACAATGCAATATAATTTTCACATGTTTCCTTTCTGTACCAATACACAGGCTCATAAATAATCTACTTTGAAAGAGATGGTGAAATTTGCTTTTAGCGGAAGTAATTTTATTTTCATGATCAAATTTCCATACGTTGTAGGTAGCATCACTTATAGCAAAAAAAAAAAAAAAAAAGCTGAAGCAGTTTCTTGATAAATTCTTATTCTGAGAATCGAAGATCAAAGAATATAAAACCTGTTTAGAAATTGAAAGGCTTTCATTTTCATTGCAAAGAATAACACTGAAGAATAGATTTAAATATGAATATAAAATCAGATTTTGTAACATGAAGATGCATCTGGCTATAACCTGAATTGACATGTAGCACAATGTCAGTATAGTCCAAGGTACACAACTAATTTCCTGGTATTTCCAAAACCATGCTGGATTATCCATTTTACCAGATCAATAAAAGTTATACAATAATAATTGAATAATACTCCTCTGATAGTACTCACAAATTATTCTAATCACATGCTCTGAAAGCATTAGGCATGTGAGAAATGTAAATCTTTTAGTTAATCCTTTGATAAATTTTTAATCAGAATTTCCTAAATCTAACATACTTCATTAAAAGTGAAGATTATTTAGTCTTCATAGAACAAAGTATTCCTTGGTCTTTGGATTGAGTAAAGGAATCTACAATTTGGCACTAAGTATGATGGATACACATTTATTCTTACATAGCAGAATTATGACAGAGGGGGGGTGTATGCTCCAGGAATATTCATATACAGTGTCTAGTATTTCTTAGGGGTAGAAAAAGAATGTACAGTTTGATGATTAGTATATGCTTATTCTTACACAGCAGAATTATATTTAATATAATGTACTCAAGCCCTGAGATAAAGGGGCATCCCCCAGGCATACTCATATAGAGATCCTGGTATTCCTTGGGGTTAGATATGCAATGCACACTGTGATGGTAAGTATATTGCATACACATTTATACTTACAAAGCAGTTCAGCTCAAGAAAGAATTTTTACTTTACCAGGAGACCTACCAATGTACCCATAGTTTTTGTCTGTATTAAGAGGTGCCAGGCTTTCAATTGACAGAAAATTGGTTACCCACCTGTTACTTATTTATTGATATAAAAATATATAAATCTATAATTTCAACAAAAAAAAAAAAAAAAAAAAAGAAAAAAAATTATATATATATATATATATCTCAGTGCCAACTCCAGCAGTCAGGCTTAGCCAGAATGAGTCAACATTCAAATATATCTATTTCAAAGCAACAGAAATCTTTCATAGTGTCATTTTCATTCTAGACTTCAAAATATTGACCAAATAAAATACATTTTGTTGATATTGTTCATAAGAAAGTAGAAAGGAAAAAAAAAAAAAAAAAACAAAGTCAGTAAAAAAAAAAAGAATAAACCAGTCAGGCTGCATAGGTCTTAACCCTATCTGAGCAGGAGACAATCTTAATAGGCAATGTATAAATCTTTTAAAATTCACTAATGATTTGTATGTCCCATTTTTCAGAGAACACATTTTTATTACTTTTATTTTAACTTGTTGTTTTCAAATGTCCATTTTAAATAATTTATTCTGTACAGTATAAGTTTTTTAGTACTACATATCAATTGCAAAAAAAAAAAGTAAATTAAATTTAGCCCGACCTCGAGTTGGCAAAAATCAAAGCGTCAACTAGAGGGTTGGGGTGAGGAATGTGACTGGAAAGGTTAAGTGTTGAGGAAATATGACATCAATCAGCAACCACGATTACTGACCCAAAAAAGAATAATAAATTAAGCTAAAAACTCACAAACAGAGATACATAAACGCATAGACATATATACAAACACACTCGTGATTTAACACCTACTTTATTTTTTCAAAAAACAAAATAAAAAAACATATCTGGCTAGAGATTTAAAAAAAATTTATATATTTAGTTGGAGTAAAGAAATCCTGTGAGCATCTAAGTTATACCAATAGTATATTTTGTTAAAGACTGTAATGAGCCTGACAAACATTGATGACCTAGTTTTAAGGTATGCCATATTTATGGGTTAAAGTACTCAATATGCGAGATAGAGTATGTAAATACTAAATTGGACATTGAAGCCAACAGTCTGTTTCATGCTGACCTGACAGTTGCATTTAACATGAAACAGACTGGGTGTTGACTTCAATGTCCACTGTGTGTGTGTGTGTATATATATATATATATATATATATATATATATATATATATATTCATGAATTATTCATACAAAAAACAAATACAAAGGTTAATGATTTAATTGGCGAGAAATCCATCGTCGCGAACAATTCAAATAATATACAAAAACCCCGAATCTGTTTATGAATGAAAAGATCCTTGTTTCTATAAATTCCTGTTGCATGAGTTATTATTTTTACAAGCTTTCGTCTGTTAATACAGACACCATCAGGTATGGAATAGATTTTGTTCTTGTTTTTTCTCTCAGTAATCAGAGGACAACGAAAATATATGTACTGTTGTAATCCGAAAAATGCTATTAGAAATGAGTTATTGTTTTTGGAGCGAGCTGTCACAACGCTAAGTTTGAATTTAAATTTTACAATTGTGCGTTCTTATACAAATATGGTGATAAGCGAATTCTTTTTTTTTTTTTGTGTGTGTGTGTATATATATATATATATATATATATATATATATACACACACACATACACACACACCAGGTAAAAAAAATAAATAAATAAATAAAAATGTGGTTAAGTAATCCAAGTAGATCCTATTAATATAGAATATTAAAACTAATCCACAAAAGAGAGCTCAATATAATTTTTATTACTTATCAATGCAAATACATTTACTAAAAAAGTAAATGTATTTGCATTGTTAAGTCCAGGGAAAAACTACTTTCCCATTATTGAAATGATCATCTGTATGAGGTAATTTGTTTGGATCTCATTAATTGTAATTCACATTATATATATATATATATATATATATATATATACATACATACATACATACATACCATTGAAAAGTTTTGTTTTTCTCGTGGAAAAAAAAAAAATGAAAAAAGTCTATTCTTTATGAAATTTAATAACATAGCATTCATTTTTAATATCTTACAAAATAAAAAAAAAGATATAAAGGCTATACCTTTCCATTTCCAGTTTTAATCTTAAATACTTTTTGAAAAAAGAAAAAAAAAAAAATATAAATTACTGTTTTTTATTTATATTAGAAATGTAATTTTTTTTAATGCCATGTTTTTTTCAGGATGCAAGCCATCATAGCTCTCTACAGCTTCCTTTTCTTTAATAAGGCTGAATTGTCATGATTTCTTGGAAAAGATACTAGAGAATTTTCCTGTTATTAATATACATTTATTATTATCATTATTATTATATCAACTCATCTACTGATCCTAAAAAGTATAAGCTACAAAAGTCAACACATTTCTTCAAGGTATGAATTGATGCAAGAAAAAAGAAATCTTTACTCGATGAGCTACAACATTCCCCTATTCTGCAGGCAATACAAGAGATGCAATGTATTTTATGATAAATAACACAGCTGGGCCGAATGTAACAATCTTTCATACTATAGAATCATCAGAGATAAAGTCTCCAGAGATAAAACTACCAAAATTGCAACTAATAGAATAAAGTTAGTAAAAAGAAGAATGCTCCCATTTCAGGACTTAGCAAAGGTAGAGATAATTCAATTCTCAGTTGGAGATTACTGTGTTGCATCAAGGCAGATGAGAGTGGGTGCAGCAGCACAATGGGTTATTTACAGACCTCATAAAGACTCGCACATTTCAGTTTGTTCAATAGAGCTTTAGGAATACTAGACGATCAATAGCAAGACTGATAACCGCACCCATTATTGGCAATGGAAAGTTATTTGATGTTATGGATGCAGTTACCAGCACTTACTTATACTTACTTCATAGCTTGTGGGGAAAACATTAGAATAAATTCTATTAAATGGAAGCAACTCTTACAGGAAATGCCAGTATCTATTGTATGGAATATAATCAGGAAATTACTGAAGCATGGCACAATATTCATATACAAGTCGTTCTCAAATAAATATACCAAAAAAAGAAAAAAAAAAATTCAGTTTATTCATTTTGGGACATCCTATACAAAAAGGAAAGTACTAAGCTGCAATGTCCTTTCAAACCATGTCTGTCTGATTGAAAATGTTCTGAAGATTAACATTATATTTTCTTTTTCTCTCTCTTTTGTCAATCTACTTTTAACACTTCAAAGCTAAAGATGATAAAAGAGAATCAAAAAATGAAACAGAAGAAAGTTTTTTTTGGGGGGAGGGGTGAAACTTGTTTACTTTACTCTTATTAGATGCTCAATACTGACACAAGGCCATTTATGAAGAGTGAGCTCTCAATAGTTTGTGAGATTGGTATGATTAGTATAGAATTTCTCTTTCTGGGATGATGCTAAAATAAAACAATAGAGGAGGAGAGGGTAAAAAAAAAACAAAAAAAAAAAAAACAATACTTCTTAAAAGAAAGAGGAAAAAAATTAGACTTGGAAATAGATACAATGAAAACAGTGCTATACAAAAAATATATTTTACGTAACCAAACAGTAAATCTTTATCATTTATTTTTTAGTCCTGTGAGTTATTTTTTAATTTAAAAAAAAAAAAAAGAAGACATTTCTTAACAAAACATTTCAAGAGTCAACATGTAAAATTTCATAACAAATAGTCTAGTAGATACTATACTTTGATAACAAGTAAAAGACCATAAAATAGGTTTTTTAACAAAGCTTAATTATTTTTTATGAACAGAAAAACATTTAATTAAAAACAATTCATATAAAAAGGAAAAGAATTGATAAAAAGTATTTAATTAATAATCTTAAGCTTCCTTTAAATTTTGAATTTCAACAAATGTTTAGCTTGTTAATCTGATTAAAAATTAACTTAATATTATAATCATTTAAACTCACTCCAAACAATTCAACTAAAAAGAAATAAAATTAAGGTGTAAATATTTAATTGATCAACAGAAAGCATAAATTATTTTGGATGTGGAAATGCACATTCAATACATGAGAGAAATCCACTTTTTATAGGATATTTTATCAGATTTATATAGGTACCTCCTACAAAGAAACATGATAGCTAAGGTTTAAAATGAATTTTTGAAAATGAAAAATCTTTCTTGAAGCTTTAATTTTAGTTTCAGTCCCAATATTAAATTTAATGTCTCCAATAAGCAAAATACACTTTTCTGAAACTTTGAGGAATATTAGCTGATTTAAAGTTTAACTAATCTGATTTGAAACATATATATATATATATATATATATATATATATATAATGAAGTAATGTATAGCAGCTCAGATTGAGGAATCGGAGAGCCGAGTTGAATCCATTCCATTCACTTATATGCTAATACCCTTGGGAAAGGTATGAATCCTCTTCTTCCCCCCCCAACTATGGGTAAATATCAGGACAGATATTAGTGTATATATATATATATATATATATATATATATATATATATATATATATATATTATAATAACAATATCACATAAACAATACAAATTAATACAGGATTTTAAAAGATTTAAAATTTTATAAATTATTCTAATTAAAAGTTAAAAAAAATGAAAACAATTCATTTAAAAAATCATTATTCATCAAAATTTTTTTTTCCAATAGTGTCCATAAAATATTGTATTCATAAAAGCAATTAAAAGCTTTTCTAATTAAATATTGTCTTAGTTTTATTGCATTTTTATTTTATGATTGATTCAGAACAGATTTTCGATAACTGGGGGACCTGTTAAAAAAAAAAAAAAAAAAAAAAAAATAAAAAAAGAAAAATAAGTTTAAAAAGTTTTTACCAAGATTTTCCAAAAAGAAACATTTCTAAAAGAATTTAATTCATTTGTGAATAAATCCTGAAAGCTTCATTAAAATCTGACAATTATTTGATTTTTTTACAAGAATTTCCAAATCAAAGTGTTTTTCACCAGTGGGACACACACACACACTAAAATTTCCCAAACTAGTTTATACCCCTCCTCCAATGTCACAAGAAAAACAAAATTATGAATGTTTATAAAAAAAAAAAAAAAAAAAAAAAGATAAAAAAAATCCTTTGGTCTTTCCTCTTAATAATAACAAAGATTTTGATGATAAAACTTTGTTTTTGATAAGTTTGGGGCATTCTTTCATCATGTGTGTTTATTTTTTTCCGAATTTTTGAAGGTACCAAGACTTATATATAGCTAAGTCAATAAGTCAGTAACATAATAGTGGAAAAAGCATTTATTTCATGCAACAAATATTTATTTTTCAACATAATTTCTTTCCTTATCAATGCCCTGAATCCAACAATTCTCCATTAAGCATATAATCAAACAATATAAAAGTACTGATGAAGAGTAGGCTAATAACTGTGTCAGGCTAGAGACTTACTGACCCATCCTTGGATTTGGATATCAAGGTCATTCTGATAAAGATAACCAATAAAATCGGTTTTAATCGGCTTTATTTCGAGTCAAGAAGCAACCAATGATAAGTAAATATTTTATACCCATTTTTGCAAGTCAGTCAGTCTATAGTGGCTATACAGGTTTGAGGGAAAGTACATATTCCTCTACAAAATATATCTGCAATATTATACCATGGCACAAAATTTTTATTCTATACCAAATCCAGAAGAGCAACAATCTCTTATTATGAATCTCAAATGCTGGGGGATTTGAAAAAAAGCTGCTTATTGATAATCCTATAAAACACAGTAATAATAATAATACAATGCAATTAACATTTGCAAATACAAGCTAAGTAGTTAAGTCAGTAATTTAAAACGTGCAGCCTGTCTAATGAAAGAGTCTTCCATACCAATATTGTATATAGAATCTAAGCTCTAGTAGAGATAACTTATATTTGCTTACAATTACATCTATTATTGCTTTTTGTTTTTAGATCATGATATCAAATTTAGCAAAAAAAGTGATTACAGTGATTTATGAATAAACTTTATATCTTTAAAAGTAGAGAATATTGCAATATAAGTTATCAAAAAAGATGCATTGTTCATAAATTATTACATATACTGTTGTCAGTTATCTACAAATATTACTATATAAAAATTTCTTAGTTAACCTTCCAGACACAATGGGAAACTGAATTAGAGAAATTTTAACCAGTTATAATAATTAAATTGTAAGATTTTTCTTGTTAAAAAGTCGAATAATTTTAACACATTGAACATTATAGATAAAAAATAGTGACTTTTATAGAGTGTTTTCTCAAGACTTAACATGAGCAAAACAAATTAACAGATCTGGCAAAAAAAAAGATTCCAGAATAACATCAAAATCCATAAACATTTGAACTTTCAGCTCAATAATACAAGCTAAGCTTTACTTCCGTTACATAATCCAGTCTTCACTGAGTGTGTCACACATATGGGCTTGTGCCAAACTTATGCAAGCTTCATATAAGTAACTACACACAAACCCTTTTTGCTTTAGAAAATCAATCAACATCAAGAGTAAATTTTGATCTTTTTCTGATTTAGAACTGAAATGTCATAAGCTAAAATGAACTGATGTCTCTAATGATGTGTAAGTTAATAAGTTAAGGTAGTTCAAGAATTGATTTACTGAAGGCAAGACAAAACGCAGCATATATATGTGTGTGTGTGATTATAAGAAAGAAGTATTTAAACATTTACAAAATATACTTTTTCCAATGCTTATATTTATTTTAAGTTTACACAGGTGATACATTTTGATATAAAATTTCTATTAAAAAATACATATTTTCAAACATACAATGACATAAAATATGAACACAATTAATGGGGAAAATAAGTATTCAGTCATGGTTAAAATTTTATCATAAAAATGTTATTTAAAAGGAGTGGAGGTTTAGATATTTTTGACTCTACATAGAAACTTTAAGAATCTTCCAATGATACTTCACTAGGAACTGATGCTATTAGTCATCATTTATGATTTCATCTTATAAAGAACTTGTTATCATTAAAGGAAACAAAAGCATGATGTCATTAAATAAAATAATTAAGACTTGAGCTACAGAGCCATTTTTCAAGACATTATATATCCCTTTCAATGCCACTAAATTGATTTTTCATAAGTGAAAGAAGTTTGGCAGCACAAAAAAAAAAACCTTCCTTCTTTCTACACAAGAAATTTCCTTTTAAACATCTTGTAGAATACTAAGAAGTCAAAACAAATCCAATGCCAATTCAAAAAGGAGAGCTATGATTATTTCAGAGTTGCTGGAATATTATTTTATTCATTTGTTTTCTACAGCTTATCAACTCTTTGCAGGTTATTTAAAGCTAGATTTTTTTTTTTTTTTGGAGATAATAATGATTTAGTAATACAAGTTAATTAACCCATAGCCGGGGAAAGAAGAAATGGATTCATACCTTTCCCAAAAATATTTAAGTAAAAATAACAACCCCAACTGGAATTGCAACTTGGCTCTCTGATTAACAATTCCATTGCACCACCTGTACATCGAAGCTTAAAGAACCTGGTATTTCCAAGCACTGAAATATTATTATCTTTTCAATTCTAGACAATTACCCAGGAATACTTATGAATGGATCAGTCCATTCATGAGAATAAGGAGGGTAAGTGGCTCTTACCACAACAGAAATTTTTCACAAGCAATTTATATTCCAAATTCTATGTTCCTATTTGAGATACTACTTCCTAAAAAATATGGAACTAAAAGAGTATATATGAGGTGCAGCTGACTAGAGATATAAAAAAAGTCTGTGACAAAAGAGTTAATGCATAAGGATATTATAGTTGGTTCTACATAACCATCAAATAAAAGTTCTCGACCTAAGACACTCTTCAAAATTATTGTAATATTTAGTTAGACAATTTTTGTTTTATATATGAGGGAGGACCCAAAAGTAACCGGAATTGTGTCATATAATCTTATTCATTTATTGTTGCATGTTTATATTGTTAGCACCTTCAAATATTCTCCATTTGAAGCAATGTACCGGTCCAGATGTGTTTTCCACTGTTCAAAGCAGTCCTGGAACTCTTGTGAAGTTATGTTTTTTAATGACTCAGTCATTTTATTCTTAACCTCTTCCGCATTTGCAAAACGTTTTCCTTCGAGGACTTTCTTCATTCGGGGAAGAAAAAAAAAGTCAGAGGGGGCAAGATCAGGTGTATGGGGAGGGTGGAGATGGAGGGGGGTCATGCCATTCTTGGTCAGAAACTGTCTCAAACTCAAAGCGGTGTGTGCTGGCACATTGTTGTGATGCAACCACCACCCTACACTTTGCCACAGGTCAGGGCATTTTCATCTCACCTTGTCTCACAAACACTTCAGGACTACCAAGTAAAAAGTCTGGTTAACAGTTTGACCAGGAGGAACAAATTCTTTGTGGAGAATTCCTCTCACAACAAAGAAATAAATCAGCATTGTCTTGACATTGTACTTCATTTGACGTGCTTTTTTGGGGTCATGGTGACGTTGGATGCTTCCACTGGCTTGATGCTACTTCATTTCTGGGTTACAGCACTAGCTTTTGTCACCAGTGACGACCTTCGCAAAAAGGTCTGGATCAACTTCCAACTGTACTTTCAGTTTATGACACGCATCCTTTCAGTCATGGTAAAAATAGACGAAAAGGCGTGAGGCACTTCAAAACAAATGTGAACCACAGAGCTGTATGTCTTCCACGATGACATTACTGATGCCTGAGGGTTGCCTCAAGTGGCATCTAGCAGTGGAAGCCTGAACTACTACAGGCTTGTCACACAGAAAACAATTTCAGTTACTTTTGGGTCCCCTCTTGTATATAATTAAACAACTGTACCATAGATACTGTCTTCAAGAATTCTACCAATTCTAATTTAGTTATATTGAAAGGTCTTTTCTATTTATTAGACACAAGAATAAAATATTTAAACAACTTGTGTAATAATTCTTGCACAAAAATTCAACAACCTGAATATTAGGCAAAATCCTAAGTTACTTTTAAAAAAACGAAAATTGTATTTGTGTAGATTTTGGGGACGTGGGTCAGCCAATTAGCCCCCTGTAAACAATTCCTGTACATTCTCTGCCAACCTGCTCCAATTTAATAGAATTTTCAGAGCTGATCACCAAACTACAGTTAAAACATCTTATACAATATTAACAGCCCATTGAGACTTAACAAAAATTAAGACAGATGAGTACCCATGTTTATTTCATTATTCCAGTTTAGATCAAAGGGAAAAAAAATAAATGGTTCAGATCAAAAAATACTGTTTGCCTTCCCCACACACACCACCACCACCACCACACCCACATGTACTTAATGGCATTAGATTAGCAAGTTGGCTCACTGTCTTTACTTCTCCACCAATCAGTCATGTCTGTCTCTCCAGTGAAAACACAGAATCAATATATCACTACCAAAGACAGTTTTAGAAAGCATTCAGCTTCTCTTCTCACTCTGCAAGAGGCCAGCCAAAATGGACAAGGTCTTGATGGAACCATTTTAATCCTGCAATCTCAGCTATCCACTCCTGAAAAACGTCAACAGAGTCACTCCATTTCCACATCTTCACTTAAAGAGAGTATTTTTGCTGTCAATCAATCATAGACAAAGAGCAAAAACAACCTGACCAATTGATTTAGCTATAAACAATAATATATTAAAGCAAGTACATGTATGCAAACAAATTCTGGAGTTTTTAATTATAGTAATTGTAAAAATATAGGATCATCAAAAGCCCCCATAGATAGATACTGTCAAATAGATAGATAGATAGATAGATAGATACTGTCAAATAGATAGATAGATACTGTCAAATAGATAGATAGATAGATACTGTCAAATAGATAGATACTGTCAAATAGATAGATACTGTCAAATAGATAGATACTGTCAAATAGATAGATAAATAGATAGATACTGTCAAATAGATAGATACTGTCAAACATAGATAGATAGATAGATAGATAGATAGATACTGTCAAACAGATAAATTGATAGATATTGTCAGAGATAGATAGATAAATAAATAGAATTGTAATATCAAGATATGAGAAAACTAAACATATACTCCTATTTTCAAATAAGAATCTTTCTTCAAAGAATATTTGTGTCTGAATTTCTGAGAAGAGGAATTTACATTATTTACACTTAGACTTATGTCCTCATTTTCATTGTTATTATCACAATGTTTTGACCTAGAGGATTTAAGCAATGGCTCTATAATATTTGTGATTCAGTCTCTTGGCTAGATAGTACTGTATCAGACTTAGAAACAGAGCCAGCAATAAATGAACAGTACAAAAAGAGATTTCCCTAGACACATACAACAGAATGAGAACAATTTACTTCCATAAAGGATTCAGTTCAAAGTTTCCTTAAAGATACCCAGATTGACAGACACTTGAAGAAGAGTGGCCAAAACTGAGATAACAATAAGAAGAAAGATGAGGACATTAGTCCTGATCCAAATAATTAAAGAATATTATAAAAATTAAAATTTAGCAGACTTGCAATTACCTGATTCTAACATTTTTACTCTTTTATCAAATTTATCAGATCTATGATCTTTTCTAAGATATTCTACCAGGTTGAAAACGCAAAGCAAATCTTTTGTCTTTTTTTTCTGAACATTATCTTTATTTCACAATGAAATATACTCCAGATTGGAGAGGTTTCATGTCATAAGTGACTATGAAAGCTAATTGTTTTGAACTACCATATTGAGGTCTTTTTGTATGTATTGTACAAAGCTGTTTTCTATGAAAAGGGAGCTGTTTTTATTCAAAGTGCCATCAGTGAATATTGGGGGAAGTCATTCTTGCAGAGTGAACAAGTACTTTGAGGTTTCCCCCTGTAGTAAAAAAAGCTATGAAAAACTGTTCTAACTCATTCCAGAGACCATAAATAAAAAAAAAATAAAACAATTTTTAGCTGAGTAATCTCTCTACCTTCATTCTCATTAAATGTTTCAAAATTGAGATGAAAACTTATTTAAAAATTGAGTTTGCTAAAATCCAAAGAGTCAGCTATCTCAGTTATCCACTGCTTTCTTTGCAAAATGTTGACTTCTTTAAGGATGTGTATTTTTTTTTTTTTTTTTTTGGGGGGGGGGTCTTTTCCCCTAGCTGCTTTACCTCAGTCAGTTAAGTGCAATGTGTGATACACGATTAGGCGATCACATATCTTTCAATACATGACTGACAAGATAGATTTTTCCCCCCACAGTAGGTTGCCATTTCTTTCTACAGTAGACCAGTTGCCATCCAAGGCTATAGAACATGGTCTGTCCTGCTATTTACCTATCGCTGGGGGGAGAAGATGATTCATACCTTTCCCATGGGTATTAGTATGTACGTGAAAGTAATGGATTCTACTGGAATTCAAACTTAGCTCTCTGATTCCTCAATCCAAGCTGCTATCCATTACTCCACTGTGCCTCCCTATCTAATGATCTTTTATGAATACATAATCCAATTTTGATATTATTTGACATATTTCAGTTTTTACTAGCCAGCAATACATCCCCTTTTTGCCAATTCCTATACCGCTGGAATACAAAGCATTATGAAGTAATTATATATATATATATATATATTATCATCATCATTTTATTTGATTTCTGTTGCATACTCATTTTCTTCCAAAGACCTAAGGTAAGGGATGGCACTATGACATTTTCCACTTAACTTTTCTGTAATAATTTTTTTTTTTTTAAATAAATGAATAAAATAACCCAAGAACACACACATTTTACATAGATAAAGCCCTTCATAGTGTGAGCTGTGCTTGGGAGAACAATTTTTTTTGTATTTATTTAAAGCATGGGCTGCAAGGGATCCCTTCAATACATCTTATCAAAACCTTTTTTCAATCAAACCACAACTGGAATTTCTGATGTCTTCATGTGTCACATTTTTGAGTTTTCCACTTCAAGATTCTTGTATTTTGATAGTTTCTTGGAGACCTTCAAAAGTACATTACAGTCTGCAGCAACTGCCATGTCAATAAGAAAGCACATTTTGTTTTTGTAGTCTTTGATCAAAATGTCTGGGCAATTAGCTTTGATTGTTCTGTCTGTATGTATTGTAAAGTCACATAAAATTGTTACTAGTCCTATGTCTGTAACTGAGTCAGGGTGATATTCATACCAATTTCTTGTAGATATTGTCCCACTGTGTCATACAGTTTTAGATTTGGTTGATGCTAATACCAGGCCACCTGATACAAGATGATCAATTGTTTCTATATATTCAGCACAGAAACTGCATTTGGGGCCAACACAATTTTTCATTATGTTTGCTTGATAATTTCCAGTTAACAAGCATTGGTCACTTGCAGCAAGAATAAAACCCTCGATTTTAGCTTTTAATTCTGCATTACACAACTGATGAGTATGGGTTTTGCCTACATCAGTTTGTTTGGCATAGGCAGAATATTGATCATGAAGAGGTTTATTTTGCCATCATTTCTGCATTTGGTCCATTGCATTTGCCTTTTTTTTTAGGTTCTTTGTCAATGCAGTAAGTGGATTATGGCTTACTTGCTCTTCTTATCCACTTGAAATTCCCTTTTGAATTTGTTGCTTCCATTATTACAGAAAGTTTCTTATTTCTTTCATTTATTATTATTAAATGTCAAATAGAGACTGTCTATAAATTAAAAACTAAGATGTCAACACATAAAAAAAAAAATCATGCTTATCCCAAGTGTGGAAATATGATCACATGATCAAATATACAGCTCAAATAATGTTCAATGTTAATTTCTTAATCATTTCAAGTTTTTGGGGTTTTAATTATAAGAGCTTATGCTCCCATTATCAAGATTCCTCGTGTGTTTTCTTACATTTTCTATTCATGTTCCTAAATTCTTGAAACGAGGAATCAATTTCCATTCAGACTAGTATACTCATCTTGGATGTTATATTCACAACAATTCTGCCATTATACCCTCCAGAACTTCTTCAGGTGTCTGTTATAACCTTCTGAACAGATATCTTTGGAAGGCAGAAGAGTACAATGGCCAAAAATCAAGACTCTGGACTAACTTCTTTTTCTATCATCCCAAAATGTTCCCAAAAACAATTTTTAATCATGCTGAAAAATTTTAATCATACTGAAAGAAAAAAAAAATTTTTTAAACTTTATAAATTATAGTTAAATACATAAATGTTTAAATACAAGAACAAATTAAATTTAATTTTTATAATTATTAAAATATAATTTTTATAAAAAAAATTCTAACTTTAATTAAATTAAAAATATTCCAACTTCAAATATTTTACAGACATGTTCTTATTAATTAATTTGCATGCTCAGAGTAACTTTTCTAATACTTTAACTTAAGAATTATGCTCTATGTGTTCATTTTCTATATCAAGAATATTTCAATTACTACTCCCAATCAAAAAGGTTTTAATGTGTTTATAAACAAAAAATCATTTACAATTACCTGCTTCATGTCATAACTAAACTTTCTATGTCTTTATCATTTTGTAAATTCTCCCTTGTATTTTCAATTTACTATTAACAGAAAACGTAACACAAATATTGCTTGTTAATGGTTCAACAGAGAATCAAGATACAAAGTTAAAGTATTGATAAAAAGTGTAAGAAAGAAAACTGAATTTAAGAATATGACCAAAATGAGATAAATTAAAAAAGGTAATGAGCAAGTAAATATTCAAAGCTGGTGTTGTGAATGTAAATAGAAAAAAAATGATACATTGGTTAAAGACATGAAAGTAACCAAACTATCACAAAACTTCACAAATAAAATGGATGGTGAGTAAAAATGTACATGAAAGCTGATTTCTCAGTCATTTTTAATGATGAATGTAGAGCTAAATTGGATAGACCAGATGGCTAGGCCCTTTATAGTAAACCAACACAAATTAGGAGGCAATAGGAGAGAAAAGGTATAGTTTTTAGGTAAGTATTGTAAGCAATAAAAGTTTCTTCAAAGTTGATGGTTCAATATAAGTGAAGAGAAATATTATAAGTTCTTTGTGCTTTTTCGGTAATACAAGCCATAACACAGAAGTTTTAAGCTAAAGTGTATATTTATGCATGACACTACCCTCTCTCTTTCTGCAAAGCTGACTATTGATCACCTTACCAAAAAAAAAGTTTCAAAGGCATCAATAGAATAACCCCTGACCTCTCTAGACATTAAACTTGCTACCATAATCAAATGAAATAGAAATGAAAATGGAAAACAATATTCAAACAAAGTAATAAAAACTGCTGCAAGTAATGTTAAAGTTGAAAATATTAGAAAAGTTAGTAAAATCAATGGTTGAAAAATTGATGAAGATTATAGAATGTCTAAGAGCTTATATATAATTTATTCAGGTATATAGGACATTGTATCAATCAAATATATGTTTCTATGGCCTATACTTTTGGATTTATTTATAATAAAAAAAAATTTTAAAAAACTACTTCTGTTGCACTTTGCATGCATAATAAAACTTGACAACTCCCTCCACAAAAATAACACCCTGAAAATTAAACAATATATTGCTCATATAAATATATCTTGGAAATTTAAATTGAATACCAATTTTATTGACAATATTGACCTGCATAATAAAATCGGACAGTATGTACACAAGGTGTATCAAAAATACTTTTACAAACTTTGGGGGCAGGTTCCTCACATCCAAACAAGGACATATGTCCACAAATCCTTCAATTTTGAGTTGATAAAGAAAGTTTATGGTAGCTGGTTCTGTGTTGCCATATAGACTAGGTTACATTTGTCATTCATGTTCATTTGTGTCTAGTCTGTCTTCAATGTTTTATGTAGTAGCAAGTTAACTGAGAAGTATTCTGTTTAACAATGGCAGGATATTCATATTGTGAGCAGGCAGACATGATTTTTACATATGGCCATGCAAATGGTAATGGATGTGAGGCTGCACAGCTGTATCAGACTGTGTTTCCAGACTGAAGGCAGCCAAGTTATCCAACCTTTCCAGACCAAATGCAGCAGAGTCATCCACCCTTAGCTGTTGTTTATCATCATGTTGCTGAGACAAGATCTGTGGCACTACAAACTATGGATCAAGGAAGACCAAGATCTGCTCGTATGCCTGACCATGAAGAACACATTCTACAAGCTGTCAGAGACAATCCAGGTATCAGCACATATCAAGTGGCCCTAACATGTCATACATCTCATAGTACTGCATGGAGGGTACTTCAAGAGCAGCTCTTGTATCTTGTGGTTTTTGCCTTCTGATCACTCACCATGGAGAACTTTTGCTGATTGTTTATTACACAAACTGCCAATCTGTTTTTTGTCTCTTCAGTCTTGCTTACAGATGAGACCAAATGTGGAAGAGATGGAATAACAAATTTACACAACAAACATTTGTGGGCAGATCAGAATCCCCATGATACAATACAGGATAGACACCAACGTCAGTTTTCAATTAATGTGTGGGCTGGAATTGTAGGTGAGTGTTTGTTTTCCCAGCATGTCTTACTGGGGCTGTCTACAGAGACTTTATTTTGAACATACTTCCTGACCTGCTAAGGGATATACCCCTGCTAATACAAAGATGCATGTGGTTCATGCATGATGAGGCTCCAACACATTTTAGTCACATTGTTAGCAATGCACTGGCTGACATCTACCATGAAAGATAGATAGCGACAAGAGGAGCTCAATCCTTTAGATTTTTATCTGTGGGGCCACCTAAAACAATTGATTTATGCAGCAAACATTAATAATGAAGAGACACTACATCGATATGTCATAGGAGCCTGTGAAACCATTTGACACCATGTGGGAGTATTTAAAAGGGTCCACCTGTCAATCATCTGATGGGTACATGCACTTATAGAAGCAAGTAGAGGACATTTTGAACATTTTTTTTATGAGTAACTGTGTTAAGATACAATGATGGCCTTTTGGACATATGTTTATATGGACAGTTTTAGCTTGTTTTGGTGTCAGGAACTCTCCTCTAAAGTTTGTAAAAATATTCTAGGATTGTATCTTGGATTGTACATTTAACAGCGTCTACCATAAACTTTAAACTTAATAACTCAAAAACAAAGGATTTGCAGACATATGTTTATATGGTCTTTTGTTCTCGTTTTGATGTGAGGAACCTGTCCCCAAAGTTTGTAAAAGTATTTTTGATGCATCCTGTATATGTGTGTGTATGTAATGTAGTGTAGTGTACGCGTATTTTAAACATATATCACCTTGACAGTGTGTACACATACAATGTGTTTCACGTTATTAGCCACTGTTAATTGTTCCTAATATTTAGAAAAATAATGAAGGGAATTATGCAATCATGTACAAAATGAACAGGAAAATTCACACATTGCAAAGTTTATCATTGCTGATAAACTGCTGTATATCAATGGAAACTTTTCTCTTCAGAAGGCTCCACAAGTTTTGCATCCAGTTAACCTCAGGCAAACAAGCAGTCAACTTCATCAAATAAGAGGTTTTTGAAACCCATTTTATCAAAATATTTAGTTTTCTTTGCAAAATGTGATGAAAATTATTTGGCTTCTTCAACCATCGCTCCATATGTGTCTTCAAAGATTTTTTAAAAACATTTGTCCGTGTTATTATCTTAAAACTATTTGAAAATCACCATGGACATATCATTTATTCATTTACAAACCTACCCCAAAATTTCTCCATTTATGTGGTCCATCATGGGTTGCATGTTATTCATTGGGGAAAAAAAAATAATTGAAAAATCTGTCTTTATATATTCTGATGACCATGTCATACAATTTCATGAAGATCTTTTAGAGAAAGTCTAGTAATCAGTTTACCATCTTTTGCCACTTGATTTAAGACTTTTACATCTTCAGGCTTTTCAACAGTGGCAAGATAAAGTCTTTAACTTGCTCTTATCAGACTTGCATTCCAATCATCCAGGATCTTTAATGAACTTCTTCAATTTTGTGGTAATTGTTAATCATTTTTGCAATTTTCAACATTGTTTTACCATTTGCAATTCTTGAAGTTAATAAACATTTTTTGTCCATCAAATTGGCCTTACAAACCATTTTAAAGTTTCAAACTCACAATGTGGTTATAAATTTGACATTTATACAAATGGCTGCTATTTGTATATATTTGTGTAAAATGAGCCAGCTTTCCTCCCAACTGCATAGATAGATGTTCCATCATTTAGCAAATAAATCTTTAAGTATTTTATAAATCAAAACATGAAGTCACTTATAATGTGAGACACAGAGTGGGTATGCGTGTGCATATATGTATGTATATGAGTGTATATATATGCAAGTATGTGTAAATAGATGACTATGTCAGTAACCTAATGATAAAAATATTTATTTTACACAAATATTTTTAGATAATCTTGTCAATCTACTTAATTCAATGGTGCATATTAATCACATAAATAAATGTACAGAATTCAGCTAATAATTATGTTATGTTACTGATTCCTCATGATACAGTATCTGTTGAAATTATTGGTACAGTTAAAGAAAAAAATAGTTTTTATGGTTATAATTAAAATTCAATACAGTAAATAAAAACAACGAGCAATATTTTGATAATTTTACTCCAAATGCATTGCATCCAAGAAAAGGTGTCAGAAATATTTAGTTTGTTGGTTCAGAAAATATTTTATAGCCAAGTGATAAAAGTGGTTAAATCAATGCATAACAAAAAGAAAAGCCAATATATATATATTATAATTATAACTATTTTTAAAAAATATGATTGCTTCGCTACATAAGAGTTCTTATGTTTCAAAAACAAGAGCCAAAAGCTGTTTCATCCTCAAGCGAAATTTTATTGGAATAACTAATCTTGAAGTTTATGCATCTTTATAAGCATATTCATTCATAATATATATATATATATAAATAATACAGAATCAGTGCTAAAATACAATTGTGATCATGGTTTCTTTCTCCTCCCCACCTCCAACAACAATCAGAAATTCCTGTTATTATCTATAATCATTAGACTGAATAAATTTTGAAATATTTGTTTAATAAATCCTACCCAGGATATCACAGATTACATCAACAGTTAATTATAAAATAATTGTCAAATGAAAAGTACTGTTTTAATTTTTTTTCTTTATAAATTTATTAGTTTTATAGAAAGTTCTTCCATTAAAATTATCAACCAAGCCTGGTTATAGCATCACAAAGCAAACAAATCTCTGCTAGCTTCTTCCCTAATCAAATGACCAAACACAGGCATTTGTTAACAAATGAATCTCATAACAATCGGAAACAGAAGGGCTATTGAATCAGTCCTGAAAATATAGTGGCTATCATGTAGTGGTGGCATGCTTCACAACAATTTATTTTGTGATTTTCCATGGACAGATAGAATTTCAATGTCATGACAATAAATGATTTATGAATACCAAAGATGATGTGAAGATTATTCTTGACTTAGATGAGGAGTTTTTGGGGGAGAGATAAATTTAGTTCTGATGATGACCATGTGCATGTAACATTGATGGCAATGTACTAACAATATTTCACATTTTTCACTAATTTTATTGCATTCAGTTTGGAAATAATCAAAACCAGATATTCATAAGTAAAAATGCATCTACCATAAAACCTCATCATAATCCTAACAGTATATATATAAGTTAACTTGTGTAGATAGATCACAAGTTGAATTTAAATTTCAGTTACCTTAAAACTGGGAAAGGTTTACAAAGAAATTCTATCTGGAAGGAAAAATAAGTCAGATCTTTCTACCAAGCAAATAAAAATGAATGCATCTTGTGTATCAATTATTTTGCTATTCTTCAGTGCTTCAAATTAATGCAAATTTTATTAAGGCTTTAAAAATGGACATTTTAAACGTATATATAAATATACACAAAAATATATAAAACAAAGGGAGAGCAAGGACAAGAAAAAAAAATACACACTCACACATACACTTTTAAAATGTAACTTTTTAAAGCTTTAAAATTCTGTACCCCTACAGATTATTTAATCAAAATTTATGTAAATTTATTCTGATTAAGACAGCAAATAATTTGCTCTAAAAGTTGGCAAATGGTGATATGTTCCAAATTAGAAAATGAAAAAAAAAATTAGTAAGTGTCAGTAGATAACAGCTTTTGGCTAAGCCTTCCTCCTTATCTCTCTTGCCAGGGACAGGCTTGCCAACTTAATTGGCTGCACTCCATCCCAACATACCCCAAACCTATTTACACCAACCTAGTTTCTATGGTTACCAGACTTTTACCAAAACTGGGTTCCACACTTCATGATTCATGCACTTGACTCTCTATTTACTTATTCTTGTCTAAAGCCACAAAAACTTTCTGTACTTCATCAATGTTATGCTAGTCTCAAACACTTCAGCACCGCCTTCACAAGATGAACAAATAAACAAGTAATAAGCAAATTCAACAAATTTCCTGAATAACAATGTTTAAATTATCTTTGCACAATGTTTACAAATTATATTTATTTAATCTTTTTTTTCTTAATTATTCTTAAACATCTGTCATTGTATCTTACAAATGTTGGTTAAAATATTTCTAAAAAATGAATATAAAAAAAATATCAATTAAAAATAGCTGTATTGTTCATCATAAAAATCCATTAAAAGTTCCCCCACCCTTACAAAGAGAAAAAGGTTTTCATTTAAGGAGAAAAATAAATAATATTGAAGTTTTAGACTATGGTGGATATTTCTCAAAGTTTTTTTTTCTGCTTTTGTTAATATTATTGTACTTTTAAAACATTTTTCTTCAAAATCATGAAAAAGAAAGTATCAACATAGATCAGGAAGTTCTCAAAATCCAAAATCACATTTCCTCAATTACTCCCCTATTTTGAATTGCTATCTAGCAATTTTTTCTATTATACTTATGACTGAAATTTCTCCAACTTCTTTGAAAAATCTCTAACATATACAAAAGTTTTCCAATAGAATTCACTCACAATATGGGACATAGTAAAAAAAAAAATGTATAACTCTGAACAAAAAAGTATTGTGAATTATACATTTTACACTACCACTTGTTTCACACTATGGTAAAATAGTAAAAAAAATGTTTTAGTAGATGTATTTGCTTTACAATATGATTTAAATTTCTTTTCACTATGTGTACAAAGTTGCACCTTCAAGTAACTTATAGACCGACAATTAAACATTAAATTAATCTAACCAAGAAGATAAAAAAGTTGTTTTAATCCCAACACTTGAAATTAATCCAATAAACTGTTTTAAAAACAGGAATATTTCAATCATATTCACACTAAATTCTGCATTTCTTAAGTTCTACATTGTCCATCAAAAGGTTTTTCATCCTGATTTTAAAATCAGATGGTCACAATTGGTGCAATCAAAGGACATATCAAATTTAATAACATGACAACTACCTTTGTGTTTGGTTATTATTTAGAATTATCCTTTTTTTCTGCAATATGTCATATCATGAATGAACATTATTTGAAAACATTAGGCTTTATTATGCTCTGGTTTTCCTGATTTGAGAAAACAAATCTTTAAAAGTACATTAGTTTTTATACTTATCACTATTACCTAACACAAGAGTTTAAGCATGTGTTATTCTTTACACTTAGTTAAATTTGTAAATATTCCATCAATGCTACATTATCAATCATCAAAGTAAATTTGGCCTTGGTAGTTTGTCTTGACTAAGAAATTCATCCAGGAGCATTCAAATGTAGGAAGCAGATATTTTAACAGTTGTAGGCTACAAATTCACTCAGTGGGCAAAATCAGAAATTAAAATCAAAAACCTCATGATAGTTTACAACCTAATGCTTCAGAATCTCTGTTTACCAGCAATACAAATTAACTCCTTACTGATCACTCAGTCGACAAAATCAGAATTTTAACCATTGCAATAATGGCTAAATATTGCAATGATATTCAGAGTTAGCAGCAGGCTAAGATTTTCTCTTCAATAAATTTGTTCTGAGTCACAGGATTTTTTTTTTACTCTACACATAACTGAAATATTTTCAATAACTTTCAAAAAGAACAACCTAATGGTTTTCTTTTCATTGCAGCAAACTGCTGTTCTCCTTAGCACTGATCTTTCCAGTGGTATGTTTTGAATGTCTAATTTGAAACCCAATCTTAAAGTGCTGTGTCCTTGATCAAATGAAGATCAAATAACAAAAATCTACTATAACATTTGCTAAACTTTTGACAAAATAAGAATTGACTGCATTGATAAAAAGTGATTCACAGTAAGTTACATCATCCAATAAATTATAGATCTTAGATCAATTGGAACAATGTTTATGTCTAGTTGACAAGAAATTCCAATGATAATAATTTTCATCCATTTTTATTTTCTTTCTTGAGGAGAAGACACCTTGTTTTTGTTTTTTTACTAATTTTCACCCAATGCAAAACCCAAGAGCCACTCGTGGTAGAGCATTACTGTGTTGAGTTGTATTAGTGTAAGAAAAGGCAAGATAACAGGAAAGATAGACAGCTAATTAGAGACTTGAAGAGGTCAAATTTTAATTAGTGAATAAAATTTCAGAGTTCAGGTAGAGACATTAAGATTATAGAGTTGAAGTAGACTTTAGAAGGGACTTGAAACCTAGTCCTAAACTGGCAACAAGGGATGAACCTCTACTCCTGTTCAAAAGACTGAGGAGGAGTGTGAACTAGACAATAGACAAACCTATCTACTCCCATTAAAGATATACATACATAGATACACACACACACAAAAAAAAGCAAAATTAAACCAATTAATGAAATAAAAACTAATTGATTTTTTTTAAATTTATAAAATGTGTACAAATTAAATCTATTTAATTTTTTTTCTTTTTCACTTATTTAAAAAGTGTTCATTTCACTTTATCACCATTGCTTAAAATATTAAAAAAAAATAGTAATTGTTTGCAGTGTAATGGAACTTTTAAAAGCCTTTCTGATTTTAAGAGTTACTGTTGAGTTCTCAGTCAATCAAAGGCAACAAATACATAATTATGGTGTAGAAATGGATATCCTTGTAATCAAATGGACATCTGCCATATAACACAGTAATCAGGTGGAAATGAAAAAAAATTTTAAGCTCTTAAATCCTTTTCCATAGAATTTAATATATAATAAAATATAGAGTAATTTCTGGATGGACAATATTTTTTTTAAGAAATAATAACAGTTCCAGGAATTAACTTAAAATAAATGCGACTACATACGGATTAGAATAAATTTTGGTTTTTTTAGCAAGATAGATTAGATTAGATTAGATTAGATTAGATTATATATATATATATATATATATATATATATTTATTTTTCTCTCTATTTTATTTGTCTATTCTATCAACTAAGTTTTGTGAAATTACTTGCAAAAGGTAATGGTGCACAAATCCAATTTATCGTGAACAATGACAGGTAACATTGATTTCTTTGTAAAATAAGAAGTCAATAGGAGTAGATAGGTTTGCCTATTGCCCAGTTCACACTCCTTCCCAGTCTTTTGAACAGGAGTAGAGGTTTATCCCTAGTTTCCTGTTTAGGATTTGGTTTCCAGTTCCTTCTAAAATCTACTTCAACTCTATACATCTAACACCTCTGTCTCAACTCTGAAATTTTATTTCATAATTTTTTTTTCTCCCACTAGGAGTAGATAGTTTCATCTATTGCCCAGTTCACACTCCTCCACAGTCTATATCATAATTAGTTTATCCCTTGTTCAGGATAGGGTTTCTGATTTCTTCTAAAATCTTTTCATTCTCTTTTACTCCCAGTATCCCCTTGCATCTTAGTGGCATTGTTGGCTTGCTTGGGACAAATTGATTAAAAAAATATAAAAATTGTCATGTTCTCTCATTTTTATTTAAACCTAAATATATAATTTGATTAAAAAAATGGCGAAAATCTTCCTAATATGAATTTCTTAATATCTTTATTAAGCAACTAAAGCAAGTTATTTTTTTTAATTTCCATATTTATCTTCTCTCCAATTCCACAAAGAGAAAATGGGAAAATAAATATAGAATTAAAAAAAATAAATAAATAATGCCTTCTTCAAGCCTTTTTTTAAAAAGCCATTTACCATCTGAATATAGGTAGTCAACAGCTCTGCACAAATTAATTTTCTTTATCTGTGAAATGCCTGCTTAAGAAAGATAGTGAAGTGGTTTCCTGTTGCCTTCTCTACAATTTTGATTTCAAACATGACCTTCTCCTAGACTGGCTACCACCCAAGGATAGTGAGCTCACTCTACCTTGCTATTTAATCCATATCTGTATGAAGAAATGGATTCATACCTTTACTAAAGACATTAGTGCAAAGTGGACTAAGCCGTAACTTGAACCCTACTTGGCAATTCCATTTTCCATGTTAGCAACTGTTACGCTACCTGCACATAGACACAAAACTCTGGTCTGTATGTAGCTTCTTAATTAGGTCAAGTTTTAAATCATAGATAATGTGTTTTCAGTATTAGAATTTTTATTCAACTTGTCTGTTGATTATTATACAATAATCTATTTACGTTGCTTAGTCTTGCATTCACATAAAACAAAAAATATTTCTCTTAATAAAGTACTTATTTATAAATAGTATAAGTATCTAAATGTAAATATTTTCAATCATGTCATCTTCTCAATGATTCAACAGATACTGAATTTATATGGAAATCTTTTATTAAAATATGTTCCAAGTTAGCTTAAATGCATAATTTACCTTGGATAAATGGTGTAAAAATAAAAAAAATATATATATAAAATAAATATCATTACACATTAACCTATTTGAACAGATGTCCTCAACTTGGTTGTTATAGTCACAATGTCTTCATCATTGTACTCTCTGATCTTCTCTAGACAGATATTTATCATGTGTTATATTTAACAACCTTCTAACCCTTTCAAACCAAACCCTTCATTCAATCCACAATGATAAATTGTTACTTTTCTGCTCTAACACGCTAGGAAATATTTCATATCGGTTAATTCTTCTTAATAAATTACATCATGTATTTTTGTTAATTTCTTCCATGAATCAGAACATTTTTATGTATCATATTACCTGATAGTCAGAAATTCATTTCTTTGGGTTGGGCAGTTTAAAATAACTTTAACAAAGAATATGGGAATAGTCACCCGAATATGAATTCATTTGGACTAGTGTCTGCATATTTCTAGTTATCTATTTTCATAAATTTCTTCCCCCCCACCACCCAATTTAATATCTGACATAAAATAAAAAATAAGTAAACAAATTTAAAGGTCTATAAAAAAAAAAGTAAAATAAAAAGTAATCAAAGTGAACAGTATTAAGATTTCTTTTCAAATGCTTCACAAACAATGCAGATTTTATAATTGTTATTCACTGAGCCTATCTTTGTTTGTCTCAAGGCCACAAGTATGGAGATCCAGTTAGAGATGAACACACTACTCAATGGTCAACCAGACTGGCTCACTTATCATTACTCCATGTTGAGGTATCCATCTTGATTTTATAATTGTCAAATATTGTTCTCTTAAATATATTTATGATAAATACCAAATAATAACAAAATTGCAATAAATACAAGAATAAAACTTGTACAATGTTATATTAAGAAGTTTAAAAAAAAAAAAAGATACAAATAAAGTTGCTATGCCATAAAACAAGCAAGAGTAATTATCCTGATAATAACAAGTTAATTTACCTAACTGTAAATAGAACATCCCAATACATTTACATAAAATGTTTGTGAACTTTCACTACTGCATGTAATAAAAGGAGAGAAAATGTTAAACTGTGAATGTAAGTAGTCATATGCTTACATATATAAGAGAGGAAGAGAATTAAACAATTTTGTGACCCATTTGCCACCCATTCCATGAACGATAGTGGCGTAAGTTGAATGACACAGATTAATAAGTCTGTAAGCCTATTTTTCTTAATTGATCATAAAAGTTAATTGTTAAGGTTTTGTGCTAAAGATATTTAAAAAGCAAAGGCAATGGGGGTTTGACACCAGCTATTTTCTGCAAAGGTCTTTCTCCCAGAGTAAAGCACTACAAATAATTTTTTTTTTAAAAAGTAAAACCTTATTCTATAATAATGTTGAAGTCAGACTTTATTACTTTTAAATTTAAAAAATAAAAGTTGTGAGAGAGAAAAAGAGACAAAAGAAACCAGTCAAACATTTCTCCACATTATACAGTATCTGTCTATATGCCTACAAAATATCACTGAAGGCTGGTTTCATTGTGGGATCTCTAAAAGATATTCCAATAATAAACATGGATGAGAAAATCCGTAACTATTCACTTTTATGACAATAAGCAAATATAATCAAACGGATAAAAGTAAATATCATTTGGAGAAGTTTAACTTTATAAAAAGAAAAAAAACAATTACAATGCATAAAGAACCTGGCAAATCAAATGTGCATGCACATAACACTTTTATTCAAGTATTACTCTCATCATTTTGGTATTATGGTAACAAGCTCAGGTGCTTATCTCTAAGAATAAAATCTCAGATATATGACCCTACCACTTAAGCAAAACTTGAAAACATCATTGCAATGATTAAATAAATGTATTAAGTTCAATATGTCAAGCTGTTTAAAAATAAGATAACAATGAATCAAAGAACAGATTTCTAAGAAAAAGTATGATCTAGAAGTCATAGTAATTATTAGTGAAAGTAAAATGTCATGAAAGTTTTAGATGCTATTCGTCAATGAAAATTGTCTTGAAATGATTGTTTAGTAGGGAAATATTTTAATGATCAAAGAATAAAATGTACAGGATGGGAAAGCAAGGGGTTTTTTTTAGGGGGGGGATAAATCCAATCACCAGTATTCAATTAGAGGATAGAAAAAAAAAATGTATCAGTAGTGTGATCTTTAACATGATTTGATAAAGTGATAATAAGCATCATAATTATTCACCAATAAGTTTACTATTCTTTTGTGAATATAAATAATATAAATAAATATGTTAATTTCTGACATGACTTATCTAAATAGTATTGTTTTCTCATAATGATGATATGCACACATTCCTTCAAGCAAATCCCTCCTTCCAAATTTTCTCCATTAAGACGAACCCAGAATAGTATGACACACAACTTATGACTAATTAAAAAAAAAAAATAAAACTTCAATAACTTTTGTTGATAGATATTCCAATTATGACAATCATTAAAGGATTGCTTAAAAGGCTATTTTTTATCGCCTGTCAACAATAGTCTAAATTGGATAAGACAAATATGAGTTTTGATCAATAAACCCAATTTTGAGGATGAAGGAGGAGGTTTCAGTTTGTTCAATAAGATTTAAATATTGCTTTCAATAGGTTTAGGTTATATATATGTTTGCCTTGTACACCATTAAACCAACCTTTACTTTTATTCATTGAGTCTAGAAAGAATTTATAAATACTAGATTATGTAAAGTTGAAACCTTATAACAAGAATAACCAATCTGACACTTGAAATAAAAAAAGCAAACTTTTATCTCTTTAGACCTCTTCAAACACTTGAACCATACCCACAATGTTGTTCTGAATATTGAGTGATTTGTTTTTTACAACTTATCAACCCTTTG
Source organism: Acanthosepion pharaonis (assembly GCA_903632075.3). Taxonomy (NCBI): domain Eukaryota; kingdom Metazoa; phylum Mollusca; class Cephalopoda; order Sepiida; family Sepiidae; genus Acanthosepion; species Acanthosepion pharaonis. Next base: position 200,574 of record CAHIKZ030002040.1, on the reverse strand, counting down.
AAGCCAAAATATTTTTTTGAGTGCAAGAATAATTCTTCTTTTTTTTTTTAAGTGAATATTATATTTACAATTTTTAGAGATAACAAGGATTTTTACAGATACATCAACTATTTAACCCACAGCTGGGGGTGAAGAGATGGATTCATATCTTTTCCAAGGGTATTTGCATGTAAATGAATGTAACAAAACTGACTGGAAAGTTAAACTCTCCAATTTTTCATTTTGAGCTGTTATCCATTACACCGCCTGCATGTCCAAACTATTATGAAGACATGGAGGATTAATTTGTTAAGGTAGGTGTATATATATATATATATATATACACACACACACACACACACATGTGCAAAACAATCATGGCACAGCCACATGTCTCTCCATCTTAATTTAACTTTTGAAAATCATAGATAGAATTGTGAAGCCAGTAAACTAAAGTTACTAAAAATATTCTTAAAAGTCTTCAGCTGCATTTTCAATTTCTTTTTCCTATATATATATATTTTTTACCCGTGTGAGATATATATATTACTTTCTGATTTACTTAATGATTGGAGACCCCCACCCACCCACCAAAAAAGGAATAAAAATATGAACTTTAAAAAGTGAATAGATGACTATGTAAATTTTAGTTTAGTATATGAAAGTACACTAAATCCAGTTGTTAAAAAATAAAATATTAATAAGTTAACCTGAACCATTTGGTCAGTGTTTAGCTAGCATTGACTTATTGTGGCCATATCAGTGTTGTTCTCGACACCTGGGGGGTCGTGAAGTTATCGAAGACAAAAAAAAATGATGAATTAAAAATCAGTAAACCAGTTTTAAATAAAGCAATTGTATTTTTAATTTTTAAAACGTACTTCATATTTTTTTAATAAAATTAAAATCCAAAAGTATGACTTCAAAAAAATTAAAATATTTTTTAAAATTCTTGCGATTTTCTGGAGATGCTTCCTTAGCTTATTATAAATAAAAATACAGATGAGAAAAATTAAAATAAGGACAAGTAAATCTGGCAGGCCTTTTTTTTTTCTTTTTTTAAAAAAAAAAAAAAAAAAAAATACATAAAAACACACCACCTCAACAAACCTAAAGTAAAAATGCTTTCTTCCACAAAAGCCCTCATTCAGGTTTGTTTCTGATAAAAATCGTATTACGCAAACTTGCGGAGTTTTGCATAAAAATCTAAGTACTAGAGAAGCAAGAAAGAGTATTTTTTAGCGAATTGCATCATCATACACACGATTAATTACCAATGTAAACAAGATTTTATTTTGCTCCACAGAAAATGGCTTTGAAATTAAAATGGGCTTCAATATTTTTAAAGTAAACACATTCTCTACCAGTCAGTGCGAGTAAGTTAAAAATCAGTAATGTGTTTTAAAACGTCAAATCTGTAAATATTTGAATTTTTAAATTAAATCATAAATGTTTATATATTTATATTTTAATTGTTTTTTCTCATTAAAGAAATACTTCTAGTTTTCATTTCGAAAACCAACTTATACTAAAATTAAAACGTGATCTTTGAATAAAAAAAAAAATGAAATCAGACTTTACGTTTTTATGAAGTATTGAACAAATAATTTGCGGGAAAAATAAAGCAATAAAAAACACGTCTAATGAACATAGTGAACGAAAATCTTATCTTTAAAATAATTTTATTAATTTATTATAAATTTCAAAGAGCACAATAACAAAATAAGGAATAAGGCTAATTTATTTTCTTTTTTTAACTGATCGGTGTTTGTATTTTTATTTATTTTTTTCTGACTGTTGAGTCAGCGATCTTTTTCTGATCATTGAGAACATAGATAAACACAGAAGTGTGATCAATGCTGAGGGTAAATTTTATTTATTTACAATCGAATTTAATCAGGAAAATCAACAACAAATCACTTAAATCATAAACTAAAACTAAACACAATACATAGACGACAATCGAATCAACATGTATAGAAAAAGAAATCTAAGACAGGGTCATTTTAAATGGCCACAGGCAGAATTTAAAAAAAACTACCACTTAAGATATGTTCACTTTTTTATAATTTTATTTAATTTGGCCAAATGTTGAGGATTTATTCGAAATTTAAGCCAAGGAAAGCATCAATAGTAGTAACGCTAGCAGTAAGTAATACTGAAGAAAAACAGAGAACTATCATCGTTTTTTTTTAGCTGAATAAGTAAACAAGGGGTGAGAGAAAATGAACATTTATAGATGGTTAAAAAACAAACTATTGCAAAAATGCATTTAAATGGATATAAAATTTTGAGTATAAATTCTAAAAACAAGAGATAAGTAAATTTTCTAATTCAAATCAGGAACACAGTAGTAGTAGACAAATAAATGGACAACTGAAATTATGTTATAGGACAACAAATGTCCAAAGTAAAGAAAACCATTATTATCCTACTTAATTTACTTTGTTAATTATAATAATAGTAATTGGTTGATGAATGTATGTCGTGAAAAGAAAAGAATTTTAACGGGTAACGAGAAAAAAAAAAAAAAGATACATTTTTAAAGTCATTCATTGAGTGCGTGTGGATATACCCAACAACAACCAGCATAACGATTTCGATAAAAGCGGGTAAACGTCCAATTAAAACTTAAGGGCAAGTCAGTATTGGGACAAGACGAAAACAGGTAGCTAGCAAATAGATGTTAAAAAAAAAAAATGAGAATATTTTTGTTTGTGTTTCTCACCGATCGAAAATCAATGAACTGGGAGACGTGCGTTCCATCAATCTTGACGAAATGCATGGCCACTGTGTCTGCGGCCGTGTCGGCATCGATGGACTCGACCTGGACATCTCCACCTTTGTTCTTAACATTCACTACCAGCTCAGACGTGACGGCAGTGAACAACAATGCAAGCAACACAGTACACGTCGGCTCCCAGCTCTTCTTCTTGCGTATCATGATGTCAGTTGAAGGAAGAAAAAGTCTGTAGACGTGTCAAAAATTCCAAGGAAAATAAAGACGTCCGTCTGCAGCCATTTTGCAGCCTGACGTCAACATGTGACGATGAGCGCGCGCCGCTGACGCACCGACCAGTGTACACACCGGTCCTCACCTGAATCACGCATTTAAAAATGTTTTTGGTATTATTGTATATTGTGTCTCCACTCGTAATGGCGGAATATTAATAATAATATAACGACTTAGCTTAGAGTTTTTAAGTTATTGCTAAACTTATAGTATTTTATTTTTATATCCTTACTTAATAGTAAGAAACAGATAAAAATTCTTGAAAGAAATGAAAACAGTTTTCGGAAAACCGAAAACAACAGAAACAGACAAGAAATTATTAAATTAACTTAATCTTCTTCCTTATGTCATAAAAAAATTTTATGCCATATTAAAAAAAAAACAATTCAGAGGTATGAGCAAAAGTTTCTAATTGAAAAAAAAAAAAAGAAGATAGCTGGGAACTGGGAGTTTTTCGTAAAAGAACAAGAAAAAAAATTGTGTTGAAACTTCAGTCTTTAAAGAACAACTTTTTTTTACGAGTGTGGCAGGAAAAAATTCACAAGTGAAACTAAGGAACTACATCTACAACTACAAGTTTTCATAAAGTTGCAAATTCACAACTTTGTCTTTCGTGTTCAATCCGTGCTTTTCCGATTCCCCGTCTCATTCCTTTCCATCCGTCCCCCTCCGTGTTCACCTAGGTCCTCTTCCCCTGGTATCCCTTCATGAAGGATGATTCAGTGGAAGGGTATATGAGATCCTAACTTTTTCATCTGGTCTGAGGCAGAAACTTTGATGAGACATAATAATTAACCACATTTGTCATTTACTATTTTAGTCTCTTTCACCAAATCATTGTTGAATTTTAGAGATAAAGATATCTATCTGCTCCAACAAAGAAAGCTTCATTACTTAATTAACTTAATAATATTAACTCTCTGGTGTGTGCCAAATATAGCGAGGTGGGGGTCTTAATAATTGGAGAGGGTTGGAATTTTTCTCAAAATGCAATAAACGAGGTCTTAATAGAGGAGGGTTGGAAAATCATTTAAAAAAGTAATAAATTTAGATGTAGAGAATTTTAAGTAGATTAAAATTAATATGTATTGTAAACTTAAAAATTACTCCCAATAGAATATTATATATGCCTTTCTTCATAATCATGTGAGTATAGTTTACTTAATTAATTAAGTAGAGAATTTTTTTTTACACTGAGCTATCAAAAATGGAATGTGGTAATAGTTGAAAGAATAAAAAAACATTCAAATACATTTTTTTAAACTGCAATCATAAAACAGGATAGTAAAAACTTTTTTCTTTTTTTTTAATCATTTCATGCCAAGCAAGGCTGGAATGCCACTAATATGTAGGGGGTTACAGAGAGTGAAAGTGAGAGAAAAAGACTGGATATAGACAGGATTGAGGAAAGGATAAAAGATAAATGGGATTTAAGAAGACAGAAGATGGTGATTGATGTTGCATTTAAACTTTGGAAGATTGTAGTTTTCATGGAAGCAAGTAAATGGAACAGAATTCCACAGGTGGGAAGTGCGAAAAAAGAAACTGTTGGAGTAGAAGTGGCAGTTACATTTAATCATTTCAACAGTAAAAGGGTGGGACCTAGATGCCAAACTAAACCTTAATTCATGTAGTCAGGACACCAAGAAAAAAAAGTCATCAGAGTAGTTGCCATGAATATATTAGTAGGAAAGACTGTGGGAAGCCACATCACATCTGTGAGAAAGTGACTGAAGTCGAGATTCCAAATCAGGATCGATTACATTGCAGATCCTTCTTTGGATTTTGTCAAGAATCTCGAGATGAATAGCAGGAGCACCAGATTAGATATGGCCACAGCATTCAATGCACAAATAAATGGTAGATTTATAATGGACTTTGACAAGGAAAACATTCTGGCATGACACAGTGACCCAACTTTCCTTGCAGTAGATGCAGCTATTGATTCAATGTAGTTGTCACACTTCAGGTCAGTTGAAAAAAATGAAGCCAAGAAGGTGTAGTGTGTTACTCTCCAGGAGACTAGCATCAGCTATGCTGATGGCTGGCAGGAAAGTTTCTCTATGGTGATTAAATGGGAGCAGTTTCATTTTGAAGGCATTAAAATTTACAAGCCATTTCCTACCCCAACCAACTATAATAATTGCTATTTCCTGATTGAAATCTGGAGAAAAATGCAAAGTTAATAAAAAAGTGGTCTTAATAATCTTGGTAGGGGAGGAGAAAATTTCCACAAAAATAATAAATCTCCTCCCCTTCTACTGAGCACTTAAGAGTATCATTTCAACACTATTCAGTTTTCTAAATCACCAAATTCTTATTTTTCCTAAGATGGCACTTTGAAAAAATATGGCAATAAGCATCAAAAAACATTATTGACATTATAACACTAGGGAGCTATAGTAGAAAAATGTATTCTCCCGTACATTTCCCCATTATGAGCATTATTATATCCATGATATAATAACGCTGTAGATAACGGACAGAATGGAATAGCTGAAAGAAAAAGTAATGACAAACATGCTTTGTTCTCAGAGAAACTTTTAAACCACTAAGACATACACAAAACTATATATACATATATACAAGTATCCCATGTGGAGAAAAATATATCATGTATATCTACACAGCAAAGCAGAGTGTAAGAAGAAATGAAAAGGAAGGGTCTTACATATAATACAGAAATTCTTCTGTGTTTCTGGAGAAGACATGTTTAAGACTTCAGATTCAAATGGGCCAGATTCATCTACTATGTCCCAGATGAAGACATATTCTACCAATCACTCGGTTAGGCTGCTGTAAACAAACTGAATGACTGGCCACTCTGGTCACTGTATGATGTGACATCACTAACATGTGACCCATGTGACTTATCTCCATCAAAAGGAGATAATAGCCTTCTGTATCCGTACAAGATTATTTACATTAAAATTATTATCTTCATCTTTGTTATTATCACAATATTTCAGCCATTGTGCTCTCCAGTCTTCTTCAGGTATCTATTGATCTGGGTAACCTTCAGGGAATTTCAAATTGAATCCTCTATTCAATCTAGAAGAGTAGATTGTTCTCATTTCTCTGTCAATGTGTCAGGATATTGCATCTAGATCTTATTTAGTACTGTTCAGTTATTGCTCACCTGTTTCTATTGAGTCTGGTATTTTTATCATCTTAATTTTGGTTGCTTGACATCATAATTCAAACTATTGTTATACAGCTATTAGTAATCAGTGAGGGTTGGAAATAAAGGCTAAGCCTTTGCCAAGACTTCTCCTTACATCCCTTTCTCCTTGGGCAACCATTCTTAACAACTATTCTACTGCTTGAACTTCAAATTAACACTGCTTCATCTAATAATAGTTTTTTTTCTAGGTGTAAAAAAAAATCAATTAATAAAAATAATATTTTGACAAATGTTGTGGCTTGAGAAAGGTCATATGAATGCTAATCTAGAAAAATTATCCCCCTCTCAGCAAAAAAAAAAATTTTTTTATAATTGAACCATTCTATTTAATTAACACCATTGTACATTATTAACATTCAGACTCATATTTTCATCTTTTTTTACTATTATCACAACATCCATTGTGCCCTCCAGTCTTCTTCAGATATCTATTGATCTGGGTAACCTTTAGGGAATTTCAAATTGAACCCTTTATTCAATCTACAAGAGTAGATTGTTCTCATTTCTCTGTCAATGTGTCACAATATTGCATCCCAATCTTATTTACTACTGTTCAGTTATTATCTTCATCTTTGGTATTATCACAATATTTCAACCATTGTGCCCTCCAGTCTTCTTCAGATATCTATTGATCTGGGTAACCTTTAGGGAATTTCAAATTGAACCCTTTATTCAATCTACAAGAGTAGATTGTTCTCATTTCTCTGTCAATGTGTCACGATATTGCATCCCAATCTTATTTAGTACTGTTCAGTTATTATCTTCATCTTTTGTATTATCACAATATTTCAACCATTGTGCCCTCCAGTCTTCTTCAGGGGTCTGTTGTTTTTTGATTGATTCATTCATTTTCTACAGCTCATCAAACTCTTTGCAGGTTATTGAAAGCCAGAAAATATTTTTAGATTGTAAGAATTTATTTTGAGAGATACTAATGATTTAGTGATACAAGTCATACTAATTAACACATAACTTGCGGTAGAAGTTGAATATAATGAATCCAACTGAAATTGGAACTCAGCTCTCTGATTAACAATTCCAAGCCATTATCCATTACACCACCTGCACATCCAAACTTACAGCCAAGTGATCATCCATCTAGATACTGACCAGGTTCAACATTGTTTAGAGAATTTCAAACTGAACACTTTATTCAATCTGTGAGAGGATATTGTTGTCATTCTACTGTCTATATCTTGGAATATCTTGTCTTGTTCTTATTTAGTGCTGCTCACTTATTTCTTGCCCTGTTTCCACTGAGTCTAAGTCCATACTAACTGGCTAGTTTGAAATTCCCTGAAGGCTACTGAAATTGACAAACACTTGAAGAAGGCTAGAGAATACACTAGCTGAAACAATGGGATAACAACAGCAAAGATGAGGATATTAGTCCAAATGTAAATCATGTAAATAATAACTTCTCATCCAAGACATCCAGACAGGAAAAAGCTATAATTTATTTTGTAGTTTGAATAAAAAATGAATCACACAAGAATCTAGTCTTCAGGTTATCTGAATATTATCTGTAATGAAATGAAAATGATTTGAGCAGATATTTTGAGATTTTACATTTTATAAGAATGTATAATCAAAACCAATTCTGTTTCATTTTCCCTGGAGAGGCTAATGAAATTGCTCTAATGCATCAAAGTTTGTATTTTATTCATTTTTTTTTTTTTTTTTTTTAGACAACTTTTCCCTGGTGGGCATGAAGTAGCTTTTAAAACTAATCAATATTTAGTTTCTTTTATTGTTCCTGATAAATTATTTTGCCATTTCTATTTTATATACAAGGTGGGTGCTGAAAAGTTCCAACAAAGAATGAGTTCAAAAATAAATTCTGATGTTTGATCAGATTTTGGGAAGTGCATTGAACTAAGAACCTTCTCATATTGGTC